>CAUYRH010131075.1:0-11176 GCA_963574655.1 Perodicticus potto | reverse complement strand
GAGATTTCAATAATTAACATTTATGCATCCTACCAGAATGCTCCTAAATTCATAAAGCAGACCCTAATGGATATGAATAACTTGATATCTTCCTGCACTATAATAGTTGGAGATTTTAACATCCCTTTGACAGTTTTGAATGGATCCTCCAAGAAGAAACTAAACAAAGAAATATTAGTAACCATGTCAGATTGTATTAAAAAAAATCAATACATTGTACCCCACATATGCATAAATTCATGATCTATGTACATTTGACTCAATAAAAAAAAAGAAAAGAATGTGAAGTGGTATGTGGTAGGGACAAAATGGAAACAAACGAATACTATTAAAAGCCCATCTTCTTTTGATTAAAAATAATTAAGTAAAATTCAAGAATGTGCTATATGTTTTATCCTGGGAAGTAAATCTCAAACAGAGACAAACTTCACAAGCCTTCCACCAGCATGTGCCTTTGTGTATAACTTGCAAATCAATTTCAGGAGACGAAGATATCATTAAAATTTTCATTGAGGAATTCTGAATACTGCTTTCAGTCATCTGCTCAATTACTGCTTCTGTCCAATCAGAAATTTCACATCTGAGCCGTCACACAGGCAAAAAAACCCCCAAAAAACAGAATCCTGTAGCACTTACCAGTCGATTGCAAAATGGGAGAAATAGTTAGAAGCTGAAGTTATTTGAGGTTACTTTTTTGTCAGATGTAACTGATAACCGAAATTTTTGAGAAATGTAAAATATACATACTCCATTTAAGCATCAAACAATTTTTCTAGTAACCTCATGCAGTTACAAATGGTCTTCTGGATTACATGATACTATGGTGGTTATACATCATTTCTCCAATATTAGACAAGTTTTCACATTTAGATCTTAATCAATTGAAATTGTATATTTCTATATGGAGCAAAGTAGGCATTTATTATCATTTCTTTCTCTATAGGTAACTCTTTTCCAGCAGTATTTATGCAAATGGGAAATGGAAAATCATTTATCCACTGATTTGAAAGGCCTCTTGTGTCCTGTATCAAATTCAATAATATAGGGAACTGCTATTATAGTCCATTTATCTATTTGGGTAGCTTTGTGTCAAGAAGCACATTGTGTTAATTGGTATATATTTTTAAAATTATTATGGTGTTTTGCTAGGGTAATTTACCCTAATAGTTTTCTTCTGCAATGTGAGAAAAATGATAAAATTAGTGTATCATGGAGAAGGAAACTTACCTGTCTTGACATTAAACTATAATAAAGATAAGAAAATTTTTTTCCTACATTATTTATATATATAAGTTCTCATAAGAGTTTAACAATTGTGTTCAAATACCTTTGTGGCATAGGAAGCTAAAGTTGAGAGTTTAGTTTAAAGTTGTCCTGGATTTTTATTTCTTATAGGGCATTGTCAGAAGCAGACATAAGCACTCCACGCTATAAGAAATCAGGCATAAATAAGTCATACATAATTTTCAGAGGTAAAGTATCAAGAAAAATTTATAGGTCACAGTTTAAAAACAATCACACAATATGTATGTAAAAAAATAAGCTACCATGTGTGGGAGTTAACTAAAACAAAAATTAGCCTTGCAAGATGCATAAAGACTCCACAATGTTTGAACTCAAACTTGGAATATATTGAAAAAATAAAATTTTTGTTTGATATATTAAAAATATATTTTAAAAATCTTGAAAATGTAAGAAAGCAACAAAAGATCATAAAATAAGCATATGTGTTAAGACTTTTTAAATATATTCCTTGGGGATGAAAAATTAACTTCTTAAAATTAAAAATGAAATTAGTAAATGAAACAATTTTAAAGACGTAAAAATAGAGTTAGTGAATAGACAATACAACTGAAGATGTTTTTCAGAATTGATCTCAGGCATTAAAACATATGGGAAACACAAAAACAATTTGTAACACAGCTGATCAGTTCCAGAATATATAAAAGGGATGATTAGAAAGAAAATGTTACTTATTTGAAGAAATAATAGGTGAGAATTAGCCTTTCTGGAGTAAAGACAATAAAAAGCAGAGGTCATGTTCAATAAATAGTTTATGGCCTCATTTGGCCTGTAGAAGTAGAATTCATAGATTTTATTAATATTTCTTTTAGCGACTAGTTAAAGAAATGTTTATCATACTTTTATTTGGCATGCAACAGTTTTGTGACACTCAAATGCTTTTTTGGAATAGACATTTTCAATCAGATTATGAAAAGTTCTGGTGACCACAAAAATATATAAAACTTATAAACAGAAGACTAAGCAGATGGGCAAATTTCTTAAATTAAAATGAACGCATAGTCTATTTTTTTCTCATTTTGAGTCACAGTCCTGATATGAATGCTACAATGAAAGATAAAAAAGAAATCAAATTTATTCCATTGGTCATTAAAAATTTCTGTTTTTATTCCCTGGATCCTAACTTAACCTAAAGCTTTGTGATGACCCAAAATTTAGAAAACGTGTTGGCTGTAGGAATTATTTTGATTTTCTCAACTACGCAATGTGTTCATTTCAAAACAATATGTATATGTGACTACCACTTCTAGGTGGGATAGAGAGTTTCATGGAGAAGAGTATTATAGGGAGTCCAGGTATATGCCACAGATGATTTCCTCCAGATGAAGTAGACCATTCATTTCTCATGTACAAGTAGGATGAAAGAAAAGAAGACAGCAAAGGAGACCAGAAAGAGCATCAGTTAAGAAAGGGGAAAGGCAAGATATTTTAGAGTCTTGGAAGCCATGGGAGTAAAGTTTTAACATTATGGATGTGGCCGAATTGGTACAAAATTGAGTAAGAAGAGAACAGAAATATGATGCTTGGTGAACCCACAGTAATTGGCACACAAGGAACCTGCTTTGTACTGGGGAGTTGTTTACAGTACAAATCTGAGGGTTTGATTTCATTTTTTTGTTTTTGGTTTGTTGGTTTTTTATTTTAAAAACAATCACAAATGTAAAATGAAACAACTCCACTTATTTAATCTTTCTTAATAATAGAAAAATGTGCTGTTTAACTATTGCACCTGAGAATTGAAGAGTTCATCTGGTGTTAGTATTTACCTCAAGAGGGAATTAACAGAGATAAATTATAAGGGATCAGTATAATATTTTCCATGTTCAAAGAAAACAAACCACAAGGGAGTAGATTGCTAGCGAGCTGTGAGGCTACAGATGAAGGCAAATTTGAGACAAGGAATGGAGTTTTGACAGTAGACTAGATCATTTATTTCTCATTGAATACAATTTTAACAAATGCTTTCCAGTTGTTATTACAAAAGTATTACAGCTGTTAATAAAGAATTAATAAAAATATGAATAAGTAGATTGCTAGACTAAAATATGAGTTTATCTGAGTTTGAAGATAATCATGTGCTAATGGCACATTAACTCATTCATTATTGTTTTGTGACATACTCCAGAAAGTCCAGAAGAGCAAAATCAAATCAATTTCTATAACTGGAGTTATAAATTGGCAAAAGAAAAGTTGATAAAGTTTCAATGTAATGGCTGGTTGTAAGGCAGTAACTTGGAATAGAGACCAGATGTATGAGGCGGGAAGAAGACACGTTAGGACTTAGACAACTGAAGATCATCATCTGGTAAAGATAATGATCTCATTCAATAGAAATCTACAAGTGAGAGATATCAAACATTAGAGGCACAGTCTCAAAGTGGTATTTCAGAGTGGGCTACCCTAAGACGGGATTTAACTGATAATTAAATCCTTGCTATTACCATTTACATAAGTGACTGCAGCTGATGAGTATGGCTGTCAGCGATCCTCAGAAGTTGAAGATAACTAGGGCAAAGTGAGAGGAATACCAACAAAGAAAAACCACATATACTGCATAGTTTTGCGGTAATAAGAAATTTCTTACATTATTTTTAGTGCTAACTGGTTAACAAAAGTTAAATAACTCATTTATTTTCCTAAACTTTTGATTAATTTTCCTGCTGGAGGCTACCACAATGGCAACTGACACTTTTAGAGTTTTAGGTAATGGTCAATTATATATTAAATGTGAAATTTGAGACAAGGAATGGAGTTTTGACAGTAGACTAGATTCAAGAACCACCAACTTTGCCTCCTGCTAAAGCAGCCCAGGTCTACATCCCCCTCCGATGAAAATAAATTAGCTACAGTAATTATCTAAAATACATAAATATAAATAGATCCTTGCTCCAGGAAAATTTTAAAGCTGCCCTGAAATTGAGCAGGAAAGTGTGTGTATGCCTATGCGGGACTTCAGATACTTCGGATTGACTTCAGATATTCAGATATAGGTTGCAGCCAGGGGAATATGAATAATTCACAGTACTATAAGACAATTTCTATGTCTTTTTAAAATTATAGTCTAAAGAAAGATGTCAAGGAAATGAACATTTGCTTTGAACAAATATAACATTTGCAAAATCCTTTGTACAAAGAATAAATTAAACAGATTCATTATTTGCTTTGTAAAATATTTATTATAGCATTCCTTTAAATGTAAAGTTTTTTCACTGTGTTTTAGTAATTGGATAACTTTTGAATAGCGTGATTATTTTGTAAATCAGGATACCAATGCGTGTTAACAAAATAAACGTAAGGAAAAATAATTAGGATAAAATGTAGTTATTTCAAAGATAATTCTCAAGGAAATAAAAACTTAGCAGTCAGAAAAGTAGAAATATTGAGTGAAAGGGAAATCCATGCACTGAAAAAATAATACACAGGATTTAGGGCCTAGAAATCATGCATAGATTGTCAATATCATGGTTGATAGGAGGAATATCATTGATAAGAAATCAAGATGAATTACTTTTGAAAAATATGCAATAATATCACATAATAGTATATGTTCATTTAAAACAATCTTGTAATGGCTAATTTTAGTGTTAATGATTGGGTTAAGGAGTGTCTGGTAAAACATTTTTTTCTGGGTGTGTCTCTGATAGTGTCAGAGAAAAACATGAGCATTTGATTCACAAGGCTGAGTCTATACCATTCATTCCTCTCAAGAGAGTCTGACTAGAACAAAAAAGCAGAGAAAGGGAAATTTCTCTCTGTTTTTAAGCGGGGATATGCATTGTCTCTTGCCCTTGAATATCAAAGCTTGTGGATTGAGTTCTAGATTTAACCCTGTTCTGTCCCCTAAACAATCCAAAATTTGGAGCCTTTGGCCTAAGACCGGGACTTACACCATTGGCTCCCCTCGTTCTCGGCCCCCCAAGTTTATAATGAATTACACCAGTGGAGCAATCCTGGATCTCCAGCTTTCAGAGGGCATCTCCTGAGACTTCTTGACATGCACAATTACATCAGCCAATTCTTATTTAAAAATATCTGCTTATATGCCTATACGTATTCTTTCAGATTCATTTCTCAAGAGAACCTTGAATAAACTTATACTAATTCCATCATATTTAATATTTGTGTTGAAATACAGAATAAAATTCTAACGTAAGTATTTAAAATGTTTCCTAGGAATTAAAGAGAGAAATAACAAAAATTAACAAGTTTAATAGTTCCAAAGTTTCATAAATGTAAGATGAGTAATAATTATGAAAGAAAAAGGAAGGATGTGCTATCTAGAGAAACAAAAGCTTTTCCAATTAAAATCTAAGAATTCTTAGGCACAAATTTTCAGTGAAAGTTAAGTATGTTTCGAGGTGGAGAATGTAGGAGCATGTAAGCTACCTTTCGAAAGGATCTAAAAAATTCTTAATTGTGACAACTTCTACTCTATGTATATAACCTAATATTAAAAAAATGCATTATCTGCTCAGATCAATAATTGGAAACTGAAGGTTCACAAAACTTACTTTTTATGGAGACCAGTTATGTTTGGTCTACAGAGATTTTTAACTTGTGCAAACACTTAAATAACGAGAAATTATATCTGAAAATGAGTTTTCTGCCCTCCTTTGACAAGTCAGAATGCGTGGTGACACTGCAACTTCAGTAGCAGCTGTCACCTCTGAGCTGGGCCTTGATCTGTCCACTGTCCACGCCATTTCTCACCTACCTGTTCACTCACATCTGCCCTTTCTGGAGAACTCACTTGTCTTTTGCAGGTGTTTGATTTTGAGAGGCCCTGCTCAGGCTCTGGGTCCTGAATACCAAGAAATTGCCACAAATATTGTCTTTTACTAATATAGAAATCTAACCCTCTATCCTAGCCTGTGTGAAAGGCCAGAAAGCCCAGAAAATAAGAGATTAGATGTAGATTTGCCAGTGTCTGACACTACAGCTCAAGGAGAGTACAGAAAAATTTAGCCTCCAGCTCTTGGAGCAGACGAGAAACACTGGGAGGATGAGTGGCAAATGTAAATAAAATAATTAATAAAAGAATGAGATAATATAAAGAGAGAATTATTTGAAATGATCAATTGATTGTGGAAATAATTTCACTTTCCTTACATTATTTTACATCTCAACTTCCTTGTTCAATTAATTCAGTAATGAGACTCTTTCTCATTTTCTTCTACCCTTGTCTTCAATTAATTAATACAGTAAATGAATGAGAAGTCAATTTTAAGAGAAATTTTCTATATTAAACAATTAGGTCTAATGGAAGAGATTATAGATAGAATTTAAATGAATAGCAGAAATTCATAAAAAATGATGACCAAAATTATCATATTTTGCTTTATGTAATTTCCTTCAAAATGTTGAATGAATATCATTCACTTACCACATTGCAGAATAAAAGATAATACATTGAACTCAGTAGATGGATCTTGCAGAATCATATATAAAAAGGAAAGTGTAGGGCATTTATTTTTGGATTATAGATGACAGAAGCAGATAAAAAAAATGTGAGTGATTGAAGTCCAGTAGTTTTCTCATGAAAAGTAATTGTAAATAATGAATTTTTTAATGTATGACAAAAATGAATTTTTTAAGTTGCATTGTTAAAGTGCAAGGTTTAGGTGAATGTGAAGTTTCTTCTACTCTTTGACCCTTCTTATTATCTTTGTTTATAGTCTCTGAGGCTAATTTTCTTGAAGTTCCTGGACATTTTATCTTAGAATGTTTCAACTCATTATGAGAACAATTTAAAGTATCTGTAAAAGTAGCATTGCTGAATTAAATTAGCTTTTATCTTGCAGATGCAACTTCTGCTATACTCTTTCTAGCCCTTTGTGTCTGAAGCCCCATTTCTAATTACTAGGAGCTATCCTCTGCCATTATCTTTATAAATGGGTCATCATCACAGAGATTCCATTAGAGAAAGAAAGAATGAGAAAAAATGAGAGAATACATAGATGTGCATGTGCGTAAAAGAGGGAGAGAGAGAGAGAGAGAGAGAGAGCGCGCGCGAGAGAGAGAGAGAGAGAGAGAGAGAGAGAGAGAGAGAGAGAGAGAAAGAACCTGAAAGACCCAGCGAAAGCCAGAAAGAGCACAGTGTAAAGAAGGGAAATGAGAGGATGCTCCCATTTTATTTCAATCAGAGTCTCTTAACAGCTGCAATGTTGACATTTAGGGCCAGATAGGTATTTGTTATGGGCAGCTGAACTGAGCCTTGTAAGATGTTCAGCAATCTCCCTAGTCTTTACTCATTAGACACCAAGAGTGCCTCCTTCCTGAGGAAGGATAGCCCAAAATATCTTCTGCATAACAAACTTGCCCCCAAACATGTGTTTTACGTTTTCCAGTCTCTCTGTGTTGAATTTTCCAGAATACAACTGTTCTCAATGTAGAGTGAATTGACTTAAACTAAAGCATATCTAATTTTTTACATCTGAAGGAGTCTCTGTTTTAATTCATTTCATTTCTGGTTAAAAAATCTAAGGGTAGGCTTTTTAGTTTGTGAAGATAAAGTCTCTTCTGTCTTCAAACAAATGATTATATTCAAATTAATATTATTATAGCAACAGAAAATTTTTTAGATGAGGCATTTGGGGGTATAAATAATCCAAAGAAATAACCTTTGGTATAAATAATGTTACCTTTAATTATTCTACAATGTTTCTCTTAACTATTTTACAGACTATAGTTAAACTACTGGGTTGAAAACTTCCGAGCAAAGAAATGCATCCTTAAGGAAGTTCCAATCAACTGATCTCTGATATCAGGTGACATCCCAATGTGTTTATACGTATACAACACTTGTCTGCTTAACTTTATTTTTTTATAATAGGAAGAATATTTTCTGTTCAATACATGTACTTTGGGAAATATTGATTCCTAATTATGTCATGACTCAAAATATTCATCACTGTATTTATCATTTTTTTTAATCTCATAGTTTTAGAGAATCATTTATGACATTTTTTTTTTTCATTTAAAAATAGAAAAAGTGGCTTGGTGTCTGTAGCTCAGTGGCTAGGGCGCCAGCCAAATACACCAGAACTGGCAGGTTCAAACCCAGCTGGGCCTACCAAACAACAATGACAACTACAATGAAAGAAAGAAAGAAAGAGAGAGAGGGAGGGAGGGAGGGAGGGACGAAGGGAGGGAGAGAGAGAGAGAGAGAGGAAGGAAGGAAGGAAGGAAGGAAGGAAGGAAGGAAGGAAGGAAGGAAAGAAGGAAGGAAGGAAGGAAGAAATAGCCAGGTACTGTGGCAGGCACCTGTAGTCCCAGCTACTTAGGAGGCTGAGGCAAGAGAATCACTTAAGCCCAAGAGTTGGGGGTTGCTGTGATCTTTGACATTACAGCCCTCTACCAAGGGCAACATAGTGAGACTCTGTCTCAAAAAAAATAAAAATAAAAATAAATAAATAATAAAAATACAAAAATTAAAGCCCAGAGGGAAAATAATTTGTACCTCATGGTGGGTCCTAGACTCTAATTAGGAACTTAAGGTCTATCGTCTTGTGCTAAGTCACTAGCAGGATGCTTTTCTGAAGTCTAGAAGTATCTTAGTTTGTCCACAGTGTTACTAATAGACTGGGTAAGAGTTTGAGGGGCTCAGTCAGCTGTTCAGCAACCTCCTTACTCCTTAGTGTTTATTCACTAGTGCCTTCTCCCCCAGGAGTGATAGCCCAAAATATCTTCTGGGTAACAAAGTTGCCCCGAAACAAGCCTTCTATTTTTTCCAGCCTCTCTGAAGGATTTTATATTTTCCCAGCACAATAAGGGCTCTGGTGTCACTGATCTAGTGATAATTAAAATTAAGATTTTTTTTTCAGCACCTAGAGGAAGCCAACCTTATGATACACAGTGATAAACTTAGACACCTATTCCTAGCAACTACATACCTTGAGCTGTAAAATATATTACACATAATCGTGAAAATCTTATCTTCATGAGTAAACGAATCCAGGATGTACTTCCTTCCAACACGTGTTGTCAAATGCAGTAACCCTCAGTTACATGTGGCAATAAAAACGTAAATCTGGTAGTACACGGTGCAAGTTTCAGGAAAATCATACCTCTCTGGCCTCAGGCAATAATCATAGGAAAGAATTTTTATTTCATAAGTGTTACAAATTATAGTATTCTTCAGAAATAGAAGTCAGGGATTTTTAAATTTATAATTTCAAATTCCATTTCTTAACTATTAATAGTAATATTTACTGGCTTTCTTACATTGCCTAGTCTTACCTGTTAGAAAGACCATTATCAAAAAGATAGGGGATAATAAATGATCATGAAGAGAATAGAGAAAAAGGAAAACTGTTATAAAATGTTGTTTGAATTTGATTCACCAGCATTGCATTAAGGATTTTTGCATCTTATTTCATAAGATATTTTGGCCTGAAAATTTCTTTTCTTATGGTTCCTGAAAGAGTGTAAGAAGAATTGGCATTAATTATTTTTTGTATGTTTGGAAGGGTTTAGTCATGAAGCCTTCTGGCTTTGAAATTTTCTTTGATTTTTTTTTTGGTTACTGCGTCAATCTCTCTGTAGTTATTGGTCTCGTCAGGCCTTCTATTTCTTCTTGATTCAGTGTTAGTAAATTGTATGTTTCTAGGAATATGCCCACACTTTTAGGTTGTCCAGTTTGTTGGCATATAATGGTATCTAATAGTCGCTTATGATTCTTGCCTCACAGATATTAGAATGCCTGTTATTACAAAAACAACATGTATGCATTGGTGAGTGTGCAGACAAGGGAACCGTTGTGTATGCTGTTGGTGGAAATATAAATCAGTACAGCCATTACAGAAAATACTTCGGAGTTTCCTCAAAATATTAAAACTAGAACTACCACATGATATGTTAATCCCACCTAGGGGTGCATATCTAAAGGAAACAAAATCAGTATCTTGAAGAGGTATCTGCATTCTCACTCCATTAAAACATTATTCAGGTAGTCTCCCTTTCTTCCTTTGGGATGCCACACCGTTTTCTTGCTCCTTTTCTCTGCCCCCACATCTTCTTCGCTCTCACTCCCTGCCCTCTACCCTCTTCTCTCTCTTTTGTATCTCTTCTTCCCTCTCTCTAATATAAAATATACGTATAGATGAAAAGAAAACATTATTCAAATACCCAACATATGGAACCAAGCTAAGTGTCTATCAATGGTTAAAAAAAAAGTGTGACTTTGTGTGTATATGTACAATGGAATATTATTCATACGTGTGTATACGTAGTGACTCCCACAGAGGGTTTTGAGAATACCAATTCATAGAGGAGGGTCATCAAATTCAACTTGTACACAATTGGGTACTATCTTCTATATAATTTTTTAGTTAAATCTTTAAGTAGTGAGCTAACGAAGGTGATGTGAATATAAAATGTATGTTGTGGAGCCATTAATGTATTCACTTTAATGATTCACAAGAAATAACATTTTCCCTTCTTCAGTATTTACTTAATGACTAAAAATTATATTGAAAAGAAATGGAAAGTGATTGTGCCAATATGTGTAATTCTGAAAATCTTTCACAAGGTTCAACAGGATGCTTTGTACATGAAATATTTGCAAATATTTATTAATTATAATAAATTTCTAAACAAGTATGATCAGAGACCCAGGTGGGAGAGCTGAACTTCAGCTCCTTGGTAGGGACTCCTGTTTTTATGGCTCTAGATCCAAAGTAACCTCAATTTTTAGGCGAGATTAGGATTGTCCTAGCCCCTATCTGTAAGACTTGTTTCTAGACTTGCCAAACTCTAGATCTAAGGTGAGCAGCTCTGTGGGCCCCTGAGACTCTGATGGCAGTAGAGGTACTGCTTTATGCTAAGTGCTTATTCTATTGTGAACCTCTTGAAGGGCCCATCACTACCTAAATTC
>CAUYRH010131074.1:0-21079 GCA_963574655.1 Perodicticus potto | reverse complement strand
GAGCCTCAAGCTGTCACCCTGGATAGAGTGCTGTGGCATCACAGCTCACAGCAACCTCCAATTCCTGGGCTCAAGTGAGTCTCTTGCCTCCGCCTCCCAAGTAGCTGGGACTACAGGCGCCCGCCACAACGCCCGGCCGTTCTGTCATTGTTGTTTGGCGGGTCCGGGCTGGATTCGAACCCGCCAACTCAGGTGTATGTGGCTGGCGCCTTAGCCCGCTGAGCCACAGGCGCCAGCCCCAAGGCTGTTACTTAAGAAGATGAAACCACCACCTTCCACCTCTTGAGCAGTAACCACACCTGCTTACTGGGGACCAGATCTCACACGTGGGAACCACCACGAGCCCAAGACCTACTCTGAGATAAGGCCTGGGAGCCTCCTGCCCCGCCTTCCCTCCAGCATGGCCTGCCCTTCTGCCAGATATCAGAGTCCTTCTCCCTGCAACTGGCCGTCTCCGAAGGGCCTCTATCCTTTCTCCCCTCCCCAAGCCTATAAGTTTTTCTAGAAGGGAAGACAAAAGTTGATCTCATTGAAGCAGTAAAATCTAGAATCCAGAATTTAAAAATCAGACCTGGCTGAGGTGGCTCACACCTATAATCCTAGCACTCTGGGAGGCCAAAGTGGATAGACCACTTTAGCTCAAGAGTTTGAGATCAGGCTCAGTGCCTGTGTCTCAAGCAGCTAAGGCGCCAGCCACGTACACCTGAGCTGGTGGATTCGAATCCAGCTCGGGCCCACCAAACAACAATGACGGCTGCAACCAAAAAATGGCCGGGCGTTGTGGCGGGCGCCTGTAGTCCCAGCTACTTGGAAGGCGGAGGAAGGAGACTCGCTTGAGCCCAGGAATTGGGAGGTTGCTGTGAGCTGTGATGTCACAGCACTCTATCCAGGGTGACAGCTTGAGGCTCTGTCTCAAAAAAAAAAAAAGAGTTTGAGATCAGCCTCAGCAAGAGTTGAGACCTCGACTCTAAAAATGGGAAGAAAAAAAAAAACTGAGGCAAAAAGATGGCTTGAGTTCAAGAGTTTGAGGTTGTGGCTCGGCACCTGTGGCTCAATGGGCTAAGGCGTCAGCCACGTACACCTGAGCTGGCGGGTTCGAATCCAGCCCGGGCCTGCCAAACAACAATGACTGCTGCAACCAAAAAATGACTGGGCGTTGTGGGAGGCGCCTGTAGTCCCAGCTACTTGGAAGGCAGAGGCAGGAGACTCGCTTGAGCCCAGGAATTGGAGGTTGCTGTGAGCTGTGATGCCACGGCATTCTATCCAGGGTGACAGCTTGAGGCTCTGTCTCAAAAAAAGAGTTTGAGGTTGCTGTGAGTTATAATGCCATGACACTCCACCAAAGGTGACAAAGACTGTCTCAAAAAATAAATCCTTTTTTTTTTTTTTTTTTTTTTTTTGAGACAGGGTCCCACTGTTGCCCAAGCTGCAATGCAGTGATGTGATCACAACTCACTAGCCTCTAACTCCTGGACTCAAGCAATCCTCCTGCTTCAGCCTCCAGAGTAGCTGGGACCACAGATGCCACTATCATGTGCAGCTGAAACCACTTGTTTCACACAGCCCTTCAGAACTTGACTTTCTCATTGTCTTCAGGAAGACACAGACATGAAGCATAAGAGTCCACAACAGACACTGGATTTAAACCTTGGCTGGGGGCTGAACAAGCTGGCTCATGCCTATGATCCTAGCATTCTGGGAGGTCACAGAGGGAAGATAGCTTGTGCTCAGGAGTTACAGACCAGCCTAAGCAAGAGAGAGACCTGTCTCTAGTAAAAATAGTGAAACTACCTAGGTGCACTACCATGCACCTGTAGTCCCAACTTCTCAGGAGGTTGAGAATTATCCACCTGAGCCCAAGAGTTTGAAGTTGCTGGGAGCTAGATGATGCTGTTGCATTCCTGGGCAATAGGGACACCCTGTCTCTCTATTAATCCATCAATCAACCCTGCCTGGAACACTTACTAGCTATGTGACCTGGGGCAAGTTTCTTAACCTCCCAGATCTGTACTCCAGTTTCCTGATCTGGTAATAACTGATCTTCCATGAGCACTGTGAGGTTACTGTGACGAAGTTAGTTGACTTTTTAAAAAAATCATTCGGGACGGGGTGGTGCCTATGGCTCAAAGGAATAGGGCGTCATCCCCATATGCCAGAGGTGGTGGGTTCAAACCCAGCCCTGGCCAAAAACTGCAAAAAAAAAAAAAAAAAAAGGAAAAATAATCATTCAGAACAAAGCAAAAATAGTGTATATAAACGTGTAATTCACAAAGAAACACTGTACAAATTTAATAACAAATGTAAACAATAGTTCACCCTCGGTAAGAAACATCAAAATGCAAAAAAAATTTAAAAAAGGCTCGGCACCTGTGGCTCCACGGGCTAAGGCGCCAGCCACATACACCTGAGCTGGTGGGTTCGAATCCAGCTCCGGCCCGCCAAACAACAATGACAGCTGCAACCAAAAAACGGCCAGGCGTTGTGGCAGGCACCTATAGTCCCAGCTACTTGGGAGGCAGAGGCAAGAGACTCACTTGAGCCCAGGAATTAGAGGTTGCTGTGAGCTGTGAAGCCACAGCACTCTATCCAGGATGACAGCTTGAGGCACTGTCTCAAAAAAAAAAAAAAAGTCATGCCTTTCCTCTTTAATAGATACTTTTATGTTCACGTTGATAAACATTCCAAAAACTGAAATCCAGGCAGTGGCTGTGGCTCAACGAGTATGGCGCTGGCCTCATATGCCAGAGGTGGAGGGTTCAAACCCGGTCCCGGCCAAAAACTGCAAAAAAAAAAAAAAATTGAAATCCAATCTTGGCAAAAATACAGAAATAGATTTCCACTTTTTGCCTTCACACAATTAAAAAGGCTTAAAATTTAATAAACATGTGAATATTATGGGTTATTATTAACCTAATAAACACATGTATATGTAAAAAAAAAAAAAAGTATAGAGAATCCTCAAAGAACTCAAATACACCTTTCATTTGCTCCCATTATCCCATTACTAATTATCCACCCAGAAGAAAAAAAATTGTTTTATCATAAGGATATTTGCCCTAGATTGTTTATCACGGCTCAGTTTATAGTCACCAAGATGTGGAATCAACCCAAGTGTCCATCAACTCATGAATGGATTAATAAAGTGTGGTGTAATCCGTGGAATACTATTCAGCCATAAAATGATGGAGACCCTACATGTTTTGTATTATCCTGGATAAAGTTGGAGAACATTTTTTTTTAGTAAAGTATCACAAGAATGGAAAAGCAAGTATCCAATGTCTTTAATACTAATAGGAAGCCAGCAGATGAACTAATACATGCCCACCTAAGAGAAAAACTCAATTCCATTCATGGTGGAGGGGAAGGGGCAGGAGGAAGAGGGACTGGCATACTCCCACTAATGGGCACAGTGCAGGGATATGGCACCTCCTGAGGGATGGAGCACCTCTCCAACAGAGACCTTACCTGACAAATACAAACACTGTAACCTAATCATTTGTACCCTCATATGAATCTGAGATTTTAAAAATTAAAAAGGAAGATAAAGATTGCTGAGAGAGGGGCAGCACCTGTGGCTCAAAGGACTAGGGCGCCAGCCCCATATACCAGAGGTGGTGGGTTCAAACCCAGCCCCAGCCAAAAAAAAAAAAAAAAAAAATTATTTTATTCCATGACTTGCCTTTTCTCTCTCTTGTTTTTCTTGTTGAACATTAATTTTGATGTGACCTGTATTAACAATATTTTCTTTTTTGTAAAAAAAAAAAAAAAAAAAAAAAAAAGATTGCTGAGAGAAGATGTAACACTATTAACTTAAGAGCTAATTCTAGGTAAGGACTAGATACACTAAAACTTTTCAAGAAAGGGAACAGAATGTTTTCTGTGCCTTTTGAACTTAGCCCAGGGAAACAGGGAGGTCAGAAGGAAATTAAAAGGGATGATGAAAGAAAGGGGTGGCATCCTAGAGCATTTCTGAACTAGAAAATTGAAAACAAAACAAACAAAAAAAGACAGCAAATTACCAAATAACCTGATGCCCCCTATTTTAAAATTATTCAAAATAAAGATGCCCTGAGAGTTGTTAGGTTCATAAATAATGGGTTGATTAAAAATAGGTCATCCAAATCAATGTAATTGCCTTCTATTTTTAATGTAAACTCCTTTTTTTTTTTTTTTTTTTTTTTGAGACAAAACCTCAAGCTGTCACCCTGGGTAGAGTACTGTGGCATCACAGCTCACAGTAACCTCCAACTCCTGGGCTCAAGCGATTCTCCTGCCTCTGCCTCCCAAGTAGCTGCCACAACGCCCGGCTTTTTTTTTTTTTTTTTGGTTGCAGCCGTCATTGTTGTTTGGCGGGCCTGGGCTGGATTCGAACCCACCAGCTCAGGTGTACGTGCCTGGCGCCTTAGTCACTTGAGCCACAGGTGCCAAGCCTTTAATGTAAACTCTTTTCATTGATTTTTAAAATGGATAGCCCATTAAAACTCATTAATCATGACCCCCCAAAATATGTTTGTTTTGCAAAAAGCCTAAGGCGAAAAATAAAAAGCAATTCCCTACCACATGAAACTAGGCCAGGAATATCACCAAAGGGAACTGAAGCCCTGCTTTTCCCAGGAAAAAAATATTTCTGGTATTTCTGGGTAAAAAGCTGGGAGGTGAGGCTCAGTGATGATATTATCATCCAGCTGTATGACAGAGGTTTCACAATGTGTGGAGCCATGTCAGTCTTATTTGGCTGAAAAGGCTCTAATTTTCCAAAGGCAAAATAAAAAACTCATGATTGGTCTTCTCTGTTTTTTATTACATGAGTAATGTACTCTTATAATTGTACAAAAAGATGCAGCTAAGGAAAACTAATATTAAAAATGATCCATCAGGGCAGCACCTGTGGCTCAGCGAGTAGGGCGTCAGCCCCATATACCGAAGGTGGCGGGTTCAAACCCGGTCTCAGCCCAACTGCAAAGCAAAAAAATAGCCGGGCGTTGTGGCCTGTAGTCCCAGCTACTCAGTAGGCTGAGGCAGGAGAATCGCCTAAGCCCAGGAGTGGGAGGTTGCTGTGAGCTGTGTAATGTTACAGCACTCCACCGAGGACGATAAAGTGAGACTCTGTCTCTACAAAAAAAAAAAAAAAAGGATATAAAAATAGAGAAAGAAGGGGCAGGCTGTAATTCTAACACTTTGGAAGGATTACTTGGAGGCCAGGAGTTTGAGACAAACCCAGGTAACATAGCAAGAACCCTCTACAAAAGTTGTTTTAGAAATTAAAAAAAGCTCACCTTCAGCAAAATCTGTTACTTGAAAAACAAGACAACATGCACAGTACTGGTCCACTTATGAGGCACACATGTGCACAGTGACCTAACTCAGCAGCTCACACACAGGTCTCAATACCCGCGGGCAGACAGGGGAACTCAGGTGCACAGTGGCTCAACAACTGAGCAGTGGAGTCAGGATGTGAACCCAGGTGGTCAGGCACCAAGGCTCATGGGCCTCCCTCCCACCCAAGCTGCCTCTCAACTTAGTTAATATTGTCACATTCCTCCTTCCTGAGTTACTTTTGTAGGTACAAAGAAAAAAAATTTTAGTCAGTACAAAATAGGTCAAAAATAAAACAATGAGGCTTGGCGCCTGTGGCTCAAGAGGCTAAGGTGCCAGCCACATACACCTGAGCTGGCAGGTTCGAATCCAGCCCGGGCCCGCCAAACAACAATGACGGCTGCAACCAAAAAATGGCCGGGCATTGTGGCGGGCACCTGTAGTCCCAGCTACTTGGGAGGTGGAGACAAGAGACTCGCTTGAGCCCAGAAGTTTGAGGTTACTGTGAGCTGTGATGCCATGACACTCTTTCCAGGGTGACAGCTTGAGGCTCTGTCTCAAAAAAAATAAAAAATAAAACAATGAGAAAGCAAATACTCAATGCCTTTACATTAAAGTAAGAAAACCTCAGTGTTTGTCTATCTGTAAAATGCGGATGACCTGACACACTCTTCAGCTGCCGTAGGTGAATGGTGACCCGTGTAAAGCATTCGGCCCTGGGTGACTATTACCAGAAAGACAGCACGTACCCAGACATAAACAGGCTAACACCAAATGAGAAGCAAGTTGAGTCCATCTAATAGCAGAACAGAAGAAAGCAGCTCATACACATCTGCCCACAGCCCGGAGCGACCTCTGGAACTCAAGCCAGCATCACAGGTCCACTCAAACCAACCCACCAGACCCTGCAAGCAAATAAGACTTAGGCACTTTCTGGCACCTCATCCTGACACCCTCTGCTGGCAGCACGCGTGCTGACACCATACACCAGGGGTTCAGGTCATCTGTCATTGACCTGAATGACAATCATCAGCTGCTCTTCTTACCAAGGTGTGGGTCCAACAGGTGTGGCTGCTCCTGGTACTTGTCCATTATCACTGAGGAGAAAGACATGAAAATTAACTCTCAGTGAGCCTCAGAAAGCCTCCTGTCTTCCCTTGTGAACTTCCATGGGGCAGCTCCCGAGAGCATACCTCCCCTTACCAAAGGACAAATGCACACTTAGGGGTGGGCACTCCACCTCCCTCCAGCCTCCCGAGGCTCTGGCTGTGATCTCTCTGCTTGCTCTGTACACCTTCCTCAGACCCTCTTCCCGCACCTCCAGTGCGCCCTTCCTCCCTAGCAGAGCCTCTTCGTCACCTCACTCACTCTCCATGCCACCTCCACCAGTTATGAACCAAGCTCAACACTCCCCATTAGACACATCTGTTCCACCCTCTCCTTCCCTGCTGTGCCCCTGTAACATCTTTGACCCCATGCCAACTGCTTTCCACTCCTCCCAGCAGCTGAAACTGCTTCTATCCAAACCAGTGTCTCTGTCCATGGGTCTCACCTGCCACACACCTCCACACCTGACCAAACTCACTCACCACTCCCCAAGAATAGCAGAATGGGCTATCACTGGTCCCTGAACATGTAACTGGTTCCCAGAACAAAAATGCATTTTTGCAACTCTCTTACATTCTAAGTTCTCAGGTCAGTGAGAGTCACTAACCAGAACTTTATAATTTTGTTTCACTGATCCCCTTCTTTTTGAGTTGGTTTTCAGAAATGGTAAACCCTTTTTGCAGTGAGGAGATAGTCAACAGGCTTTGAGCTGCAAATGTTCAAAGAAGTCAAGATAAGTCACATTCCACCACAAACACTGCCCAAGGACCAACTGAGCAATCTACTCTCCACAACCCACTTGTGTGAGGCCAATATTAATGCCTAGCAGTCAGGGCCCACCTTAACATACTACTAAAATCACCACCCTGGGCGGGGATCAGCCACCTGTAGTGCCAGAGGTTGAAGCCGAGGAGGGTCACACTGCATTCAGACTGACCAGAGAAAAACTGAGGAGGAGAAGGTAGCTGAGACATGACCTTTATTCAACTTGTGGCAACCAGCAAGAAGTTATGGGGCCATCTGCCTTCACTCAGCTCTTGAAGGTAGGTGAGCTGGCATAGCAGCTCCACCGGTAGGCAGAAAGCCTGGGGCCTTACATGGTAGCCAGAATAGTGGCTCCCGATCAAGCACTAGGGAAGATTACTTAAGATAACAAGCACTAGCTGGCTTACCCGTGGTTACTCAAAATAATCTGGCACCTCGTGGCCTTCAGGTGAGAAAGCCTAATTGACTCATCTTCCCCACACTCCACCTTTTAGGGTTTCTCACCTCACAATCTACACCACGAAGTGTCCCCGAGAGTCCCTGGGTGAGTATGAAGCACTGTCTCCCTTTGCCACGATAAGCACTAGGACAACAAACAGTAATGGCACAAGCGATAGCAGGATTTGTGGCCCATGTTTCTGTCCAGCGTGCAGAAGATGGTGCAGGAGACAGTGATGTAGCCACTGGGCAATGTCTCTCAAAGGAGCAGTCTGTCACCACCAGACTTAGACAAGGGAGTCTGCTTCATCATGACCTGGATGGGCCCCCGGGGCATGCAAGCTGATGTGACGCTGTCACTGTTTCTGGGGTCCCAGCTCCCACAACTCCTGCCACATGGCCTGGCCCCACAATGGCCTGTGCATAACTATCTAGTGGTTTAAGGGTTACATGGCCATTCATAGGGTAAACCCCCCCAAAGACAGCCTAACTGTCTGCACAAGTCACTGACAGCAATGGCTCATCAGCAGCCACTAGTCACACCACTTAGAACTCAGCCCACTGCTGCTTTGTTCAGTCCCTGTGTCATACTCAGTAGTGTCTGTCAGCAGGTAGAAGGCTACAGCCGTCCACCACGCAGGACAGGGTGCCCCAAACTGGAGCCCACAATCTCAGAAATAGGGGCATACCCCTCCTTAAAGGGCTAGCTTTCGATCACCAGGGTGTTCTGTACCCCAGCATTCGTGCAGGCCACGGGACCCAACACTTTCTATAACTCAGACCACAATGGGCTGAGGCTCAGGGCGCCATGCTGCTGCAAATATACCCCCCACCTTGCCAAGGCTGCATCTATGCTGACCGACTGCAGAGCTTAGTGGTCCACTCCCATACTCAGCCCACAACAGCATAATTGGTATTGAGAGTCACTGGAGCAGTAGCACCATATGTTGCCAGCAGGGCCTCACTGAGGTATATCTGCTGCTCAGACTCCTCCTTGGCCTGCAGGAGTCAGGGAGCCCAGTTTCCCTAACAGGCCCACATGGCCTCCACAGCTTGCCAGTTCTCTCAGAGGTTGCTGTTCACTTTCTGCTGCTCCACAGCCCCCAAGCTCCATGGCCTCTTTCTCCAGATACCAACCTGACCTCTAGTCCAGTTCCTAGAGACGGGTCTGCTGGTTAGCCTCTGCCTGGCTGGCCTGGGCATCTTGGGCCTCGTCCACTTCCAGCAGGGCCTTGATGGATCAGATTCCGTGAGCTGTGAGTTCCCCTCCCTGATCTCCATGAGCTGCCCATGGAGACCACTCAGCTCCTCACATTTACTCCTCACCTCCACTCCAGAGGACTATAGCACACTGTGCAGCTCAGCCACCTGCTGCTGCCCCTGGGCCCTCTCCATGTCTGCCCAGAGGCTGGCATGGCTGGTCTATGTGGCAGGGCTCCCAAATGACCCCATCCAAGCACTTCCTCAAGGCCTCTCCACTTTCACCTACAGCTGCACAACCTGCTTCTCGAAGCAGCTGCCTTGGCTTTCAGGGCCTTCCGCTGCTGCTCCTGCTGCTGCACAGGACTCCCCACTAGCTCCTTGCCAACCTGAGTTCCTGCCAGAGCTTGGTCCCCTCTGCATTCTGCCCAGTCTCCACCTGGCTTGTGGCCTAGATCAGGGCATTCCTCAGGACAAGGTTTTCCTGCTGCAAATGGGCCAGCTAAGGGGGGGCCACTCTCCAGCTGCTCCTGAAGAATCCAGATCTTGCCCTAGTTGGGGGACCCCCTCTGCTCTTCCTCTTTCAGCAGAAAATCTTGCAGGTGAATGGCTCACACACCTGGCCTCTCAGCCCTCCCTCGTTCTGCTTCTCCCTTCTTATTCTGTCATTTCAGGGGTCGGAACCACTGCTCTGGAGTGAGCTGTTGCCATAATTCTTTTTTTTTTTTGGCAGGTTTTGGCCAGGGCTGGGCTTGAACCTGCCACCTCCGACATATGGGGCCGGTGCCTGGCACCCTACTCCTTTGAGCCACAGGCACCGCCCTTTTTTGTGTGTGTGTGTTCCAGGGCTGGGTTTGAATCCACCACCTCCAGTATATGGGGCCAGAGCCCTACTCCTCTGAGCCACAGGCACCGCCCTGTTGCCATAATTCTAACAGCAGGGTGTTGGATTTCCCATCAATTTTCTCTTGGCTAACCTCTGCTGCCAAAGGGACATCTGAGTGTGCATAACCTTCACTGACTTTGTGGCTTCCCCACCCCATGGTGCTTTTTCAGTAGTGGGCCAGACTCCCTTCTCTTGCCATATGGTCTCTGCCTCCTCTAGAGCAGCTACTGTGTCACAGTTACCTTACTGGTCGCCCCACATAAGGTGCCAATATTGCCACCAAGGACCCAAACAAGATAGAGGGCACACTCTGCAGCATGGTGTCCTCCACACCAACTGTAAAGTGTTCAGCATCGGCCCTGGATATTGAGGTAAACATGGCATTCCACATGCCCAGTTCCTGGAAAACCTGCTGTAGTTCCAAATAGGACTGCAGAGACTAACAGGACCTGGCAGGTCCCCAGCATTACACTACAAAGTGCAGACTGTGACCATGACCCAGACCAGTAGGTGTCGTGGCAGCAACACTGCAAGTGCTACTCCAAGTGCTGCTGCAAGGACAGGTGTGTGGTGACAGAGGCTGATCTCTCCATCTCTGGGACACCCAGGACAACAGCCACCCCTAGATCCCATAAATGCAAAATTCAAACAGCCAGGGACTCATCCATTTTCGGCCTAAACTGTTTCTCCAGCCCCACTAACTCCGTAACTGTTTCTCCAGCCCCACTAACTCCGTCTAGGGTGTTCAGTCACTTGTGGGGGTGTGGCTGCCTGCCCTCCTTAGGCCCTTGGTTGTTGTATCTTTACTTCTGTTACCACCGGGTATGCCCCAAAGCAGGGTTCCCCTTCCTCCTCTTCTTTGAAACTTAACTAAGAGTTTAACTGATCTCCTGAGTCACCCTGCTACCCTTCCTCCAGGAGCCATTTCATGTCCCCCAACGCCCTGTGTCAGCCACCCCTCTTCAAGGAGCCTTGAAGGGCCCTGTGGTACTGTCACTCTGCCTGGAGTTTCCAGATGCTGCTGCCTCCTGAAGCATTGCCTCCGACTCTGCAGAGCTGTAAGAAACACCCAGGCCCCAGTCACGCAGGTGCATGGGCATTTTTTTTTCTTTACTGGCCTCTCCCACCATGTAGAGGGCCTCTTTAACCGGAGGTGGTGTCCCATCCACATCAGGCCACTCCTGATGAGGCACCCAGGCAGACAATAGGCAAGTCACTGAGTACCACATACTGGAGGACAGCCAACCCCTCCATCCTCCCCTCCAGGGGCGTATAAAGTTCCATTCCAGTCTGTGATGAATACTGCCAATGCCAACTGTAGTGCTAGAGGTTGAGGCTGAGGAGGTTCGCACTGGATTCAGACAGGACGGAGGAAACCTGAGGAGCCCAAGGTAGCCATGACATGCCCTTTACTCAGCTCCTGGCGGCCAGTGAGCAGGCATGGGGACATCTACTTTCACTCAGCTCATGGAGCCAGGCCAGTTTGCAGTAAGAGACTTTCCCCGCAGGCAGAAAGCCTTAGGGCCTTATACAGCAGCCAGAACAGCAGTTCAGAATCAAGCACTGATGACCAACAGCACTCAAAACAATCGGGCACCTTGGGGCCTTAGGGCAAAAAAGCCTTTTTAAAAAGCATTGGCCATTTCTTCCTCAAGCAATGCACGTGCCATGCGGTTTCTCACTGCACCTACCCCAAACGGTAATGAAGCTCACTCACTATTTCACCTCCTAAACACCCGACCCAGTATGTCCTCCCGATACATCCCCCTCCCTCTCGACTCAGCCCCCAAGGTTCCCAAGAGAGCCCCTGTGGCTCTTGCTTTCACCCCAGCTCGCAGCCCAAGAAATCTCCCAAGTCCAGGCAGGGCCAGGGCGCAAATCTAGGGGTATCTCATGTGGAAGCCCGCCTCTTGTCTTAAATCAGACGTCATCAGGTCGCAAGACAACCTACGAAACTTCTTCAGGTTGAACGGCCCACACCGACAAGGTAATCGAACTCTGAGCCCTGCTGCACATATAACTGCGAGATCCCAAGGACTCGCTGGAAATGACCCACCAGATAAGCGCACAGCTGGTTCTAGACCTGCAGGTTCAAAGCAGCCCGTCCCGCCTCGTGGGCGGAGACGCAGGCTGGCCCGGGCTCGGCGGGGCACACTGTCCGCCCGTGTCTATCCCCGCGCTTCCGCGGCCCTCTCCGTCACACAGCAGACACCAGGAGCGCAAACCAGGCGGGACCGAGACAGGGCGGAGCAGCGCGGCGCTAACGGGCCGCGGCTCCACCGGGACCCGCCCCCAGGGCCAAGGCCGCTCCCACCCTCCGCGCGCAGCCCGGCCGGGGATGCCCAGCTTGGCACCAGCGCGCCGGCCGCCTCTAACGGAGGCTGCTCGCCTCGGCCGCAGACCACCACGCACCACGAAACCGCTCCTCCGCCACCTCTCGCGCCGCGCGGTCGCCGTGCACCGCCCGCAGGCGGCCGAGCAGCGCGCCGGTCTCCGCCCTCTCTCCGAAGGCCTCCAGAGCGGCGCCGC
The DNA here is from genome assembly GCA_963574655.1 of Perodicticus potto. Taxonomy (NCBI): domain Eukaryota; kingdom Metazoa; phylum Chordata; class Mammalia; order Primates; family Lorisidae; genus Perodicticus; species Perodicticus potto. The sequence goes on along the minus strand of CAUYRH010131074.1, from coordinate 8,838 downwards.
GGGTGAGCGCGTCGTCCTCCGCCTCCTCGTCCCGGCCACCCGCGGCCGCCACTTCGTTCAGGGCCATCGCTGCTATCCGCGCTTCACTGCCTGGAGCGCCTGGGACGCAGCGTGCGCGCTGAAGCAAGGGAGGCGCCCCCCGAGGCGGCAACCAACTCTAGCCCCGCCCCGCGACCTCCGACCCCGCTTGCCGGCCCGCTACGGAGCGCTCCAGCCACCAAACTACCATGCGCGGAGGTGAAGCCGTACTCTGGACAGCGCAGGCGCAAGTGGGATCAGAAGACCCGGGACCGGGACCTGGGCAAGGAGCACGCGGCGACCCGGCAGAGGTGGAACGGTAGGCGCTGAGCCCGAGACGAAGAAAATGGCGGGGGCTGGGGGGCGGGGTTCTAGCCAGTAGGCCGGGGACCTGGCGGGCTGGGAACGGGAGCGTGGGCGGGGCGCTCGCACCTGCTGGGCAGGGTCTCTGCTCGCGGCGGGGCCGAGCATGTGGGCGGGGTCTGAGCACTGCTGGACGGGATCTCCGCCCCCTGACGAGTCCCTGCACTTTCGCAGGGTAAGGGCGGGGCGGAGAGCCCGGGGATGGGCGTCCCCTGGCCGACCCTTAAAGAATGACACTCCTGACATCCCAACCACTCTGGCCATTCGGACGGCCTGACTACATGGATGTCCCGCTGCCCACGGCTAGCTCTGCAGGGAGACAGCTAGGAGGTCCCAGCACCGCGGGCTGGAGAGGGAGCCCTGAGCACCCAGGGCAGCGGCGCCAACTTCAGCGTCAGCAAACCTCAGAACTGGATGAGTTTCTAGACCGCTGTCTCAGGAACGTCGGAACCCCAGATATGACCCGCAACAAACCTGCGAGGACCCTGGGCCCAAGAACTGGCGCACAAACTTGGACACACAGGGACGCAGCCACACGACCCTCTACTAGTTTTTTGTTTTGTTTTGTTTTGTTTTGGGTTTTTGTAGAGACAGTCTCACTTTTTCGCCCTCGGTAGAGTGCCGTGGCATCACACAGCTCACAACAACCTCCAACTCCTGGGCTTAGGCAATTCTCTTGCCTCAGCCTCCCAAGTGGCTAGTATTACAGGCGCCCGCCACAACGCCCGACTATTTTTTTGTTTTGCAGTTCAGCCGAGGCCGTGTTTGAACCCACCACCTTCGGTATATGGGGCCGGTGCCCTACTCGATGAGCCACAGGCGCCGCCCAACCCTCTACTAGCTTTACGGGTCCGGGAGCGGCCTGGGACCCGCTGTCTGCGGAGGCGGGGCTGGTGAGGAGGCTGATGGGTAGGGGGAATGTAGGGGGGGCAGATGGGTGGTTGGGGGGCCGGCGGGGAGGAAAGCAGGGGCGGGGCTGGTTGGGGCTGGGCCGGAGGTGCAGGCGGGCCCCGCTACTTGAGCAGCCGCTGCAAGGTGCCCAGCGACGGGCCGCGGTACTCTGACCCGAAGTGGTTCCAGTGGTTCAGGTAGTTGAACAGCTGGTAGAGCAGCAGCCGGCGATCGAAACCCGGTGCGCGGGGCAGTTTGCGGTGATAGGCGGTGAAGAAGGGCCTGGGGAAGCCCCCGAACGTCAGGGCGATCGCCAGCTCGAACTCGGAGTGGCCATAGAAGGAAGCCGGGTCGTACACGATGGGCCCCGCGTCGTCCTCTGCCACGTTCCCCGCCCAGAGGTCCCCGTGCAGCAGAGCGGGGACGATCTCCAAGCCCCGAAACAGGTCCGGGATCTTTACCTGGGAACCGGGTTGTGCAGAGTGACTGTGACCGCGCACTGGGGCATGACTTCGGTCAACCACAGAACTTTCTGCCAGGCCTGAGATCGGGGCACCAGCTCCAGGGGTGCAACTCGGACCCACCCATGCTCACTGCTAATTTACAGCACTAGCGACTTCCACGCAAAAGAGACCCTTGACGGTCACATTTCCCCTATCTGCAGGCCATGAACCAGTTTTATCCCTAACTTGCCAGCAGACTATCTCAGTGCAAAGAGGTATTAACACCTCTTCTGTATCCTGCTGGTTACTTCTTAATGGGTTTAATAAAATATCTTTTATGTAATATGTTAATTCGTCTAACATTTTGAGAGTTATGTTTTGAAACCAGTCACTCTGGGGCACCTGGTACCCACATCTTCACTGAGGGGGAGGAAGGGTAAGAGTGGACCAGTGTTAAGAATAATGAGAAAGGGCGGCGCCTGTGGCTCAGCGCTTAGGGCGCTGGCCCCATATACCGAGGGTGGTGGGTTCAAGCCCAGCCCGGCCAAACTCCATCAAAAATGGCCCGGCATTGTGGCTTGGCGCCTGTAGTCCCAGCTACTTGGGAGGCTGAGACAGGAGAATCACCTAGGCCCAGAAGCTGGAGGGTGCTGTGAGCTGTGACTGCACAGCACTCTACTGAGGGTGACAAAGTGAGACTCTGTCTCTACAAAAACAAACAAAAAAAAGAATAATGAGAAAAGTAACAGATGCAGCACCCGTAGCTCAGTGGGTAGGGTGCCCACCACATACACTGAGACTGGGGATCCGAACCTAGACCAAGCCAGCTAAAACACCAATGACAACTGCAAAAAAAAAAAAAAAATAGCTGGGTGTTGTGGCGGGCACCTGTAGTCCCAGCTTACTCCGGAGGCTGAGGCAAGAGACTCGCCTCAGCCCAAGAGTTTGAGGTTGCTGTGAGCTGTGATGCAATGGCACTCTACCCAGGGCAATAGCTTGAGATTCTCTCAAAAAAAAAAAAAAAAAAAAGAGAGGGCAGTGCCTGTGGCTCAAAGGAGTAGGGCGCCAGCCCCATATGCTGGAGGTGGCGGGTTCAAACCCAGCCTCCTGGCCAAAAACTGCAAAAAAAAAAAAAAAAGAAAAAGAAAGAAAGAAAAGGAACAGTAAATGCCACCATGTACAAGGCACACACCTGTCTCCCTGAGGAAGCTCTGAGGCTAAAGGTACTTGGCACACTTCCTGGGGGGGATACAACAGGGACCTTAACCAACAAATGCAAACATAACCTACTCTTTTGTACCCTCATATTAATCTGAAATTTTTAAAAACCAAAAAAATCTACAAATACTTAAAAAATAGAAAAACCCATGTGGTGGGCACCTGTAGTCCCAACTACTTGGGAGGCTGAGGCAAGAGAATCACTTGAGCCCAAGAGTTTGAGGTTGCTGTGAGCTGTGACACCATAGCACTCTACCAAGGGTGACATAGTGAGACTCTGTCTCAAATAAATAAATAAAATAAAAACTGTGAAGATAACTACCCGGTGACCCAGTGGGCACAGCCACACTTAGGAGCCAGTGTCTTTGGTTCTCACCCCCTCTCCCCTCCAGTTTCCTGCTCAAGCCAGTTGTCAGGTATTAAAGTACCCACAACTCAGCCAGCTCTGCTCCAGGGCTCAGTTCTATGAGAGGCCCCCACACGAATTTTGGGGGGTCCTGAAAGGACAGCCTCATGACTGCCATGCCCACCTGCAGCCTGGACCAGAGCTCTCGTGCCTCTCGGTCAGCATAGTCCTTCTCAATGAGGTCCAACTGTGCCTGCAGCCGGTGCCGGGTGAAAAAGGTTGGCCAGTCCTCCTGCCATTCATTCACCTGGACAATAAGGATCCGAGAACCATTACACATGGGGTCTGCCTAAACAACCAAAGCAAGCAATATAGCTAGTATGCCAATAAGGGGATATGACAGAAACATAAAATACTCAGCAAATCCAAAAAAGGGGGCCTAAGGAGGAAATGGGAGAAACAGAAAACAAGCCGTAAATAACAGACTCAAACACAGCCCTATCAATACTCACACTAACGGTACAAATTGTCAAAAATAGTTAAGTGACACCTGTAGTCCCAGCTACTTGGGAGGCTAAGGCAAGAGAATCACTTACACCCAAGAGTTTGAGGTTGCTGTGAGCTGTGAAGTCACAGCATTCTACCGAGGGTGACATAGTCAGACTCTGTCTCAGAAAAAATAAATAAATAAAAATAAAAGTAAATTACTTGGCTCTGCGCCTGTGGCTGAACAGGCTAAGGCGCCAGCGACATACACCTGAGCTGGCGGGTTCGAATCCAGCCCGGGGCCCGCCAAACAACAATGACGGCTGCAACCAAAAAATGGCCGGGCATTGTAGTGGGCGCCTATAGTCCCAGCTACTTGGGAGGCGGAGGCAAGAGACTGGCTTGAGCCCAGGAATTGGAGGTTGCTGTGAGCTGTGATGCCACAGCACTCTATCCAGGGTGATAGCTTGAGGCTCTGTCTCAAAAATAAATAAATAAATAAAAGTAAAATACAAAGTATTTTGATTTGGGATTTTGGGGTTTTTTTTCCTGAGACAGAGTCTCACGCCTTTTTTTTTTTTTTTGGAGATAGAGTCTCACTTTGCCCTTGGTAGAGTGCCGTGGCTTCACAGCTCACAGCAACCTCCACCTCCTGGGCTTAGGCGATTCTCTTGTCTCAGCCTCCCGAGTAGCTGGGACTACAGGCACCCATCACAATGCCCGGCTATTTTTTTGTTGCAGTTTGGCCAGGGCCAGGTTTAAACCTGTCACCCTCGGTATATGGGGCCGGGGCCCTACTCACTGAGCTACAGGCGCCGCCCAAGTCTCACATTCTTGTCCTCAGTTGAGTGCCGAGGTGTCAAGGCTCACAACAACCTGCCGGATGCAGTGGCTCGCGCCTATAATCCTAGCACTCTAGGAGGCCGAGGCAGGTGGATTGCTTGAGCTCAGGAGTTCAAAACCAGCCTGAGCAAAACCAACTTCATCTCTCCTAAAAATAGAAAAACTGAGGCAAGAGGATTGCTTGAGCCCAAGAGTTGGAAGTTGCTGTGAGCTATGACGCCACAGCACTCTACCCAGGGCAACAGCTTGAGACTCTGTTTCCCCCCCCCAAAAAAAAAACCGCTCACAGCAACCTCAAACTCCTGGGATTGAGCAATCCTCCTGCCTCAGCCTCCTGAGTAGCTGGGACTACTGACACCGGTCATAATACTGGGCTATTTTTATTTTTTATTTATTTATTTTTTTTTTTTTTGAGACAGAGTCTCACTATGTCACCCTAGGGTTGAGTGCCGTGATGTCACAGCTCATAGCAACCTCAAACTCTCAGCCTCCCAAATAGCTGGGACTACAGGCTCCTGCCATAATGCCCGGCTATTTTTTTGTTGCCATTGTCATTGTTTAGCTGTCTCAGGCCGGGCTCAGTACATGTGCCTGTCACTGTAACCACTGTGATACAGGTGCTGAGCCTTTGTTTGATTTTTTTTTTTTTTAGAGACACAGTCTTACTTTGTCGCCCTTGGTAGAGTGCCATGGCTTCAAGCTTACGGCAATCTCCAGCTCCTGGGCTTAGGCCATTTAGGCGATTCTCTTATCTCAGCCTCCCAAGTAACTGGGACTACAGGCGCCGGCCATAATGCCCGGGTATTTTTTTGGTGCAGTTCGGCTGGGGCTGAGTTTGAACCCACTACCCTCAGTATATGGGGCCGGCGCCCTACTCACTGAGCCACAGGCATCGCCCTTTTGTTTGATTTTTTTTTTAGAGACAGGGTATCACAATTGCTCTGGCTAGTCTCAAACTCCTGAGCTGGGGGCGGTGCCTGTGTTCAATGGGTAGAGCACTGGCCCCATATACCGAGGGTGGCGAATTCAAACCCAGCCCGAGCCAAACTGCAACAAAAAAGTAGTTGGGCATTGTGGTGGGTGCCTATAGTCCCAGCTACTCAGGAGACTGAGACAAGAGAATCGCCTAAGCCCAAGAGCTGGAGGTTGTGAGCTGTGACACCCAGCACTCTACCAAGGGTGACAAAGTGAGACTCTGTCTCTAAAAAAAAAAAAAAAATCCTGAGCTGAGGCAGTCTACCCATCTCAGCCTCCCAGAGTGCTAGGATTACAGGTCTGAGCCACCTTGCTCAACCTAGAAAGTATTTTGAATTGAATGAAAATGAAAACACAATTTATAATGTGGAGGATATGGCCAGACATGGTGGCTCACACCAATAACTCTAGTGCTTTGGGAGGCTGAGGCAGCAGGATCACCTGAGGCCATTGAGTGTGACACCAGCCTGAGCAAAAAGGAGACCCTGTCTCTACAAAAAAGAAGAAAGGTTCCAGGATACAAGATCAATACACAAAAGTCAATTTGTAAAAACTGTGTTTCTATATATTTGCCACCAAAAACCACTGAAATTTTAATTTTTTTTAAAAAATCACTCAACCTCCCCCTTCTCTCTCTCTCTTTTCTCTCTCTCTCCCTTTTCTCTCCTCCTTGATGCTGCCAGCATCCCTCGCCAATAAAGACCTTTATTACAAGCAAAAAAAAAAAAAAAATCACTTCAGGCTAGGCATGGTGGCTCACAACTGTAATCCTAGCACTCTGGGAGGCCAAGACTGGAGGATTGCTTGAGACCAGGACTTTGAGACCAGCTTGAGCAAGAGCAAGCCCCCATGTCCACTAAAAATGGAAAAATTACCCAGGTTAGGTGATGATTTCTGTAGTCCCAGCTACTCAAAGGGCTGAACCAAGAGGATCACTTCAGACTATTATGAATTTGAGGTTGCTGTGAGCTGTGACGTCACAGCAATCTAGCCTGGGCAATATAGTGAGGCTCTGTCTCAAAAAAAAAAAAAAAAAAAGTCACTCCAAAAGCATCAAAAAATGGGTGGCGCCTGTGGCTCAAAGGAGTAGGGTGCTGGACCCATATGCTGGAGGTGGCAGGTTCAAACCTAGCCCCAGCAAAAAAAAAAAAGCATCAAAAAATATAAAGTATTTAGGGATAAATAATGTGACAAAGATAAGAAAAGATCTGTCCACAGAAAACATCAAAACATTGCTGAGAAAAATTAAAGAAGACCTAAATAAATAAAGATATATAACATACATACCAAGCCAGAATTTTTTTTGTTTGTTTTTTGAGACAGAGGCTCACTATGTTGCCCTTGGTAGAATACCATGGTGTCACAGCTCACAGCAACCTCAAACTCTTGAGCTTAAGCGATTCTCTTGCCTCAGCCTCCCAAGTAGCTGGGACTATAGACTCCTGCCATAACGCCCAGCTATTTTTTTTTTTTTTTTGAGACAGAGCCTCAAGCTGTCACCCTGGGTAGAGTACGGTGGCATCACAGCTCACAGCAACCTCCAATTCCTGGGATTAAGTGATTATCTTGCCTCAACCTCCCAAGTAACTGGGACTACAGGCACTCACCACAACACCTGGCTATTTTCTGGTTGTAGTTGTCATTGTTGTTTGACAGGCTGGGGCTGGATTCGAACCTGCCAGTTCTGGTGTATGTGGCTGGCGCCTTAGCCACTTGAGCTACAGGCGCCGAGCCACACCTGGCTATTTCTTGTTGTAGCTTTCATTGTTATTTAGCAGGCCCGAGCTAGATTCGAACCCACCAGCCCCAGTGTATGTGGCTGACACCCTAATCACTAAGCTACAGGCACCAAGCCAAGCCTGAATTTTTTTTTTTTTTTTTGAGACAGAGCCTCAAGCTGTCACCCTGGATAGAGTGCTTGGCATCACAGCTCACAGCAACCTCCAATTCCTGGGCTCAATCTAGTCTCCTGCCTCCGCCTCCCAAGCAGCTGGGACCACAGGCACTCGCCACAATGCTCGGCCATTCCTTGGTTGCAGCCGTCATTGTTGTTTGGCGGGCCCCGGGCTGGATTCGAACCCGCCAGCTCAGGTATACGTGGCTGGCGCCCTAGCCTGTTGAGCCACAGGCGCCGAGCCAAGCCTGAATATTATTAACATCAATTTTCCCCAAAATTGATGCGTAAATTCAGTGCATTTCCAATAAAATCCCAACATGCATTTTTTGCTAGAAATTAACATATATGATTCTAAAATTCATGCAGAAATGGAAAGGCCCTAGAATAGCTGAAATAACTTTGAAAAAGAAGAACAAATTTGAGGACTCACCCAATTTCACAACTTTTTAAAAAGCTACAGGAGGATGGCGCCTGTGGCTCAGCGAGTAGGGCGCCGGCCCCATATACCGAGGGTGGTGGGTTCAAACCCAGCCCCGGCCAAACCGCATCAAAAAATAGCCGGGCGTTGTGGCGGGCGCCTGTAGTCCCAGCTACTGGGGAGGCTGAGGCAAGAGAATCACCTGAGCCCAGAAGCTGGAGGTTGCTGTGAGCTGTGACTGCACAGCACTCTACCAAGGGTGACAAAGTAAGACTCTGTCTCTACAAAAAATAAATAAATAAATAAATAAATAGCTACAGGAGTCAAGACGTTGTGATGTTGGCATCAAAACAGACAAATAAATCAATTCAACAAAACACAGGACCAAGGACAGTCCTATATGTATATAGAGAATTACTTTTTGCCAAAGGTACAGAGGCAGTTCAGTGGAAAGAGTATACTCTTCCATTTTTTTCTCTTTGAGACAGAGTCTCACTCTGTCACCCTGGCTAGAGTGCCGTGGCATCAACCTAGCTCACAGCAACCTCAACCTGGGCTCAAGAGATCCTCCTGCCGCAGCCTTCTGAGCCGCTGGGACTATACATGTCTGCCACAACATCTGGCTAATTTTTTTTTTCTATTTTTCTTTTCTTTTTTCTTTTTACAGTTTTTGTCCAGGGCTGGGTTTGAACCCGCCACCTCCAGTATATGGGGCCAGCGCCCTACTCTTGAGTCACAGGTGCCGCCCTTTCTTTTCTTTTTTTTTTTTTTTTTTTTGAGACAGAACCTCAAGCTGTCCCCCTGGATAGAGTGCTGTGGCATCACAGCTCACAGCAACCTCCAATTCCTGGGCTCAAGCGAGTCTCCTGCTTCCGCCTCCCAAGTAGCTGGGACTACAGCACCTGCCACAACGCCCGGCCATTTTTCTTTTCTTTTTGGT
>CAUYRH010131073.1:0-10867 GCA_963574655.1 Perodicticus potto | reverse complement strand
ATTTTTTGTGACTTTGGGGAAAAAAATAAGAAGAAGAAGTTAACTGATGACTCCATACTGAGCCTCAGGGTCAAAGCATTCTATAATAGACATACTCTTATCTGACAATGTGAATGTTACTTTCTTTGCATTATTATTATTGTTATTGCTTAATATTTCGATGCAGCAATCGTCTGATTTCTTTTCTGAATGTATTTATCTTCATTCATTCTTGACAAGGTTTTTGTTTCTAGTCCTTATCTCAAACATTGTTATTGTTATTAAATTTTAAGCCTTTTTAATTCTGTGAAGGCAAAAAGTGAAAACCTAATAAACACATGTATATGTAAAAAATAGAAAAAATGTAAAAAGTCACTGTCCATCAGTAGCTGTTCAGCTGCTCCTCCCCTCCAGCTTGTAAAATCAACTGCCTATATTCCCTGAAATTTGCTTATTTACTCTTTCATTTCTCAAATATTTATGAGATGCCTACAGTAAGCCAGGTATTCTTCTTGGTACTGGGACAAAGTAGTAAACATACAAGACAAAAAACAATGTATCTGAAAGGAGCCTATATTGTAGTAAAGGAAGGCAGATAACTAAAAAAAAAAAAGAAAAGAAAAGAAAGAAAGAAAGAAAATGGGAATGTTATGTGGTGATAAGATCTGTGGCGAAAACAGGTTGCACTGTCTGAAGGGGAGGTCATTGCTACATGACTATGCAGAGAAGATGTTACTGGAAAGCGGAGGGATTACACTGGACAACCTCTAACATGCATCTGAGCCCCAAATTCTGTGCTAGAAACACCATCTATTTGATGTGATAAGAAGTTTAATAGTAGCACTTTTAATACAGATGCACATATTCTAAGGGGTTATTGGAATAATCAGGAGTAGATTAATGTGAGAATGTCACATGGAGTTTTGAGAAGCATTTTGAAACAAAAAAGGAAATGGCATTACATAGAGAAAGAGCAAGACAATCAGGCTAGGATATGGTTAGGAAAATGACTAAAAGGAAGGAGTAGGTGAGTCATGTGCAAGGCATAACTAGCAGGTTCTCCTGGCTGCAGTGGGAAGCACCATCACAGCAGGAAATGGATACAAATGGTCAAGAATGGACCAGGTGGTGGGAAATCTTGAAGACAACACATAGGCGTCCAAACATTAGTAACTGGGGCAAACTCTCTAGCCAGCACATTTTTTTTGAGTTCATGCAGACAAAACAAAAAGATGAATTAATTTTTCCTGTATTAAGTTGTTATCTGGGTAAAGTAGGAACTATGATAGCTATCTAGCAGGAGATTTTATAAAGGAAAAGTATGAAATAAGAAGTTGTTCTGGCATGACATGTTAAGAACCACCTGAGCCAAACAAAATGTTTTGGGATACAAGAGTTACATATCCTCAGAGCATGTTTATGAGTGCGTGTGTGTTTGTGTGTGTGTAAGACAGAGAGAGAAAGACCTAATGGTATGTGTATAAATGTAAAAGGAAATTGTTGAGGTCTTCATGTTTTTGTTAAGTGATGGTTAGTATATTTTCTTCATTTATTCCCAGACCATAAAATGACCCAGCCTAACTTTCCAAATGTACTACAAGTCCCTTAAACTTCGTTTCACTTTTCTGAAATCTTAGCATTCAGGAAAAGGATCTTTGTCCAAGAGGACTAAAATTAATGAAACTCTATGACATTTTTGGGAAAACAGTCCACTTTTATAACATTATAAAATAGTAGAGCTGAGAAGGAAGGTGCCCTCCGAACTCATTCTATGAGGCAAATATCACCTTGATACCAAAACCAGGAATGGATAAAATAAAAGAAAGGAAACTTTTGACCAATATCTCCTATGACTATAGATGCAAAAATTCTCAATAAAATCTTAGCAAACCAAATTCAGCAGTACACCAGAAAATAATACATCACCACCAGGTGGGCTTCATCCCAGAGACTCAAGGGTGGCTCAACATACACGAATCTATAAATGTAATTTACCAAATAAACAGAAGCAAAAACAAAGACTCTATGATCCTCTTAATAGATGCAGAAAAAGCCCTTGACAAAATTCAGCACTGTTTTATGTTGAGAACACTTAACAAAATAAACACAGATGCGTCATACCTCAATATTTTAAAAGCTATATACGATAAACCCACAGCTAATATCATATTGAATGGGGAAAAATTGAAAACATTTCCATTTAGAACTAGAACCAGACAATGATGTCCACTCTCACCACTCCTATTCAACATAGTGCTGGAAGTACTAGCTAGAGCAATCAGACAAGAGAAGGAAATTAAGGACATCTGATGAGGGAAAGAAGAGGTCAAATTATTTCTCTTTGCTGATGATATTATCTGATACCTAGAAAACTCCAAAGATTCTTCTAAGAGACTCCTGGAATTGATAAATAAATTCAGCAAAGTGTCAGGTTACAAAATCAATATACACAAATCAGTAGCATTTATATATGCCTACAACATTCAAGCTGGAACCAAATTGAAGACTCAATACCCTTGACAATACCAACAAAGAAAATAAAATAGGAATTCAACCAAGGAGGTGAAAGACCTCTACAGAGACCTACAACACACTGAGAAAGGAAACTGCACAGTATGTAAACAAATGGAAAAATCTATGCTCATGGATTGGAAAAAACACAGTTAAAATGTCTATACTACCCAAAGTGATCTACAGATTTAATGGAATCCCCCACAAAATGCCAACTTCATTTTTTGCCAATCTAGAAAAAATAATTCTACACTTCATATAGAACCAAAAAAGACCCTCAATAGCCAATGCAACATTATGTAATAAGAACAAAGCAGGAGCCATCACTTTACTGGACTTCAAGCTATAATAGCAGGCCATTGTAACCAAAACAGCATGGTACTGACACAAAAACAGAGACATAGATGTAGGGACCTGAACTGAGAACCCAGACATGAAACCATGCTCACATTGTCATCTGATTTAGGACAAAGCGGACAAAAGCACCCACTGGGGAAAAGAATCCCTATTCAATAAGTGGTGCTGGGAAAATTGGGTAGCCACATGTAGAAGGCTGAAACAATATCTTCACCTCTACCACTCACAAAAATTAATTCACGATAGATAACAGACTTAAACCTAAGACAAAAAGGGAAGAATTCTGGAAGAATAAATAGGAAAATCTCTTATAGATATTGGCCTAGGCAAAGAATTTAAAGAAGACTCCAAAGACAATCTCAGCAGCAACTAAAATAAACAAATGGGGCCTGATTAAATTACAAATCTTCTGCACAGCCAAGAAAACAATTAACAGAGTGAGTAGACAACCTACAGAATGGGAAGAAATATTTGTGTGGTACACATCTGGTAAAGGCTTAGCTACCAGAATCTACACAGAACTCAAGCAAATTAGCAGGAAAAAAATCAAGCCACCCCATTAAAAGGTGGGCAAAGACATAAAAAGAAGCTTTCCAAAAGAAGATAGACTAATAGCCAATAAAAATGTGAAAAAATGCTCTGTATCTCTAATTACCAGGGAAATGCAAATCAAAACCACAGTAACATCTAACTTCAGTGGGAATAGAATGGCTTTTGTCAAAAAGTCCCAAAACGGATGCTAGCAAGGATGCAAAAAGAAAGAAATTCTTATACACTGGTGGTGGGACTACAAACTAGTATAACCTATACGGAAAGAAGTATGGAGACACTTCAAAGAGCTAACAGTGGGCCTACCATTTGATCCAGCAATGTCACTGTTGGGTATCTACCCAAGGGAAAAAAAGACATTCTATCACAAAGACACTTGCATTTGAAAGTTCATAGCAGCACAATTCACTATCATAAAGATATGAAAACAACCCAAGTGCCAACCAATATACGAGTGGATTAATAAAATGGTAATTTATTAATACGATACGGATTAATAAAATGTGTTATATGTATTCCATGGAGTACTACTCATGCGTTAAGAAAATGGTGATTTAGTATCTTTTGTAACAACCTGGATGGATCTGGAAAACATTCTTCTGAGTGAAGTATCACAAGAATGGAAAAATAAGCACCTCATTTACTCAATGCCAAATTGGAACTAATCGATCAACATTTATGTGCACATATGGAAGCAAAAAGCTCATCAGAAATTAAGAAGGTGGGAAGGAGAAGCAGGTGATAGGTAAATTCACACCCATTAGGGTGTATTGCACACTTTCTGGGTGACGGGCATACTTTATCTTTGACTTAAAGTGTACTGAAGCAAACTATGTAACTTAAATACATGTACCCTCATAATATTCAGAAATTTAAAAAAAACAAAATAGTAGAGCTATTTCCATTTAAAAATCCTATTTAAATGATCAGTGTTTATAATAAACTAGTTTATTATCTAGACAAACTATATAAATAGTTCTTATCAAATTCAAATACTTTTTCCTTGAAAAGTGCATCACAAAATATTTCTTTATTTTCTAGTCTCCTGTTTCTAAAACACATTTTCTATCATGATAAAAGTACCCCCTCAAAAAAGTTTAAGATTTAGGCTTTCCACTGTGCCTGCAGGAAATATTCCTGGACAGAACTCAAAGGCTAAATTGGGAAGGGAGAAAGAATAGGCTACTGACCTGGGTGTCTATTTACCAACTGTCAGGTACTTTTCTGGATACTTCATGCAGATTATCTCATTTAATCATCAGAACTCTCCTATATCTGAAAAAACTGCTTTTGTCTTGCACGGCTACAAAGCCAAAGCAAGTCCTGGCCTACCCAACTCCAAAGCCCATGTCCATTCTACCGGCAGTAACAAATAGCACTTCTGCTATTAAAACCTTTAGTATTAGGAGCTATTTTTTTTTTTTCAAATATATGGATAAGTTATGCAAGCTATTTAGCATCAATTTCATTAAACTTTCTAATTTGGTTATTTGCCATTGTAGGGTAGGGAACTGAGGCAATTCTGTCTTAAGATACACATACACACCTCAAATCAGATCTTTTCTCATTACTGCCATGGCCACCACCCTGGGCTGTGCCTTCCTCATCTCTGTTGCCTGAATATTGCAGAAGGTTTCTAGCTGATTTATACATTTAGCCCTTGTCTCCTTTTCAATAAAACAATGGCCCATAGGGATCCTTACAAGTTCATAACATAAAACTCTTCTACTCAAAGTGTTCAGTGTCTTTCCATCTCACCAGAGTAAAAGCCAACGTATTTAAAGGGCCAAAAGTCTCTCCTTGGTCTGGTCCGTGAACACCTCTTTGATCTTGTGTACTTCAGTCTTCTCCACCATAATCTTCCCTCTCTGCCACAAAGATCTTCAGTTCCTAAGGCAGCAGGCCTGCCTTTGCCCCCGACCTTTGTTCTTGGTTTTCTCTATGTCTATAAAACCCTTCCTCAAGATACTTCCTGGCTGGCTTCCCTAACTCTTTCAGATCTTACTCTAATGTTAATTTTCTGATGACCCTATATAAAGTTGCAATCCTCTCCATCCTATCCAACATCCTATCCATCCTTCCCTGCTTAACGTTTTATTATTTTTTTTTTTTCGTTTTTGAAACAGTCTCACTAGTCGTCCTCGGTAGAACGCTATGGTGTCACAGCTCACAGCAACCTCAAACTCTTGGGCCTAAGCCATTCTCTTGCCTCAGCCTCCCAAGTAGCTGGGACTACAGGTGCCCGCCGAAACACCCGGCTACTTTTTTGTTGTAGTTGTCATTGTTGTTTAGCAGGCCCTGGCCTGGCTCAAACCTGCCAGCCCCAGTGCATGTGGCCGGTACACTGACCACTGAGCTATGGGCACAAAGCCTATATTTTAACTTATTACCTATCTTTCTAACTTGAATATGAGCTTTATATTGTCAGGGAATTATTGTCTATTTCATTCACTGCTGAATCTCCAGCACCTAGGAGAGTGCTTGACACTCAGTAGGGACTCGATAAATACCTAAGGAATGAAAGAAGGGGTTATTCAGTAACCTTCATTGTATGTTTACTAAATAGACTTATACAGGTAAGTCTCATATCTGTTCCTTAAATGGCTGTTTATCTCAGAGAAAATCGCTTCATTTTTGTGATTCATAAACAATGATGTTTCGTTTCAATGTGTCAGTTAAACAAAAAAGCATATTGAGCAAGTTACAGGCGTCCTCAAACTTTTTAAACAGGGGTCCAATTCACTGTCCCTCAGATCGTTGGAGGGTTGGACTATAGTTTAAAAAGAAAAACTATGAACAAATTTCTATGCACACTGCACATATCTTATTTTGAAGTAAAAAACAAAACGGGAACAAATACAATTCACACCGCTGCATGTGGCCCGCGGGCCGTAGTTTGAGGATCCCTTGAGGTAAGCCGAGGCATGGAGATAGAAAGATGGATCCCACTTTGATGCAATAATTGATAAAATTTATTACACATGCAGGGGCTGGTACCATAAAGGCATGCAGCCCCGAATGTCAGGTGGGTGATTCTTTTATACTATTTTTCTTGTGTGGTCAGCAAAGCAAGCTAGCGTAATACAAAAGCTAATCATAGCAGTTAAGGCAGGGTCGAAGGGTGGGGATACATATTGGTTCATAAATCACAAGATGCATCACAAGTTCATTACTTCATGGGTCATAAGGTACATGGTTCACACATAGTTCAGGGGTACAAGGTACACGCACAAGAACTGGGTAAGTTTCTAAGGAACTCGGGACTTTCCACCAGGGAGTATGGCACCATGGGCTTTCTTTAGAACATATCCTTTCCTTCTGTAAGCTTATCTTTTCTCCCAGCATTTAGCTCCTCTGCCCTTGTGGGGGCTGGGGCTAAAACACAAAACTCTTCCCCTTTGTAGGGTCAGAGTTTGTCATATTCTTTTACATCTATGGGTTGGGGGATTTGTAGCAGGGGTAAGGGGGCTTGGTGCAGGGGCAGGGGGACTTGGTTATTATACCCTGAGAAGTACTACATATAAAGAACTAGACCTGGCCTGTTACAGGGGAGAGTGGAGAAAGCAAAAAAGAGCAACTACCGCTCTTGGGGCAGAAAGATTTCCTTCAGTAGTTTACAAAAGAAAAAAAATGGATGAGATAACCTCGGAAGTCCCTTCAAAGTCTAAGATTCCATTACTTTAACACTCCAGATCAGGCAGACATTGATGGAGATCACAAATTTTTAATTAATTTTGAATTAGTCATATACTTGTAAGGGAAAATTCAAGGCACAAAGAGAATATAGTGAAACTTAGGCTTTCCTGTCACCCTTATGTCCCAAGCCACCCAGAAATAGCCCTGTTAATTCTTCTTACTCAGAGAAACTCTGCATATATGAAAGTATATATTGTATATTTACAAAAATGATAGCTTGTTATGCACAAAGTTTTGCATTATACAGTTTCACTTTTAAATTTATTTGACAAATTACAGATTAAATTGACACATATTATTTATTTATCTATTTTTGAGACAGTCTCACTCCATTGCCCAGGCTAGAGTGCAGTGGCGTCATTGTAGCTCACAGCAACCTTAAACTCCCAGGCTCAAGCAATCCTTTTGCCTCAGCTTCCCAAGTAACTGGGACTATAGGTGTCTACCACAATGCCCAGCTAGTTTTTCTGTTTTTAGTACACATGGAGTCTCACTCTTGCTTAGGCTGGTCTTGAACTCTTGAGCTCAAGAAATCCACCTGCCTTGGTCTCCCAGAGTGCTAGGATGACAGGCATGAACCACTATGCCCAGCCCCAATTTTATTCTTAATAAAGGCTGTACAGTAGCCCAGAGTATGACCTGTTTAACCAGACCCCTGTTGAAGATACTTCTGTTGTTTTCTATTTTTTGCTATCATAAATAATGCTGCAGTAAATACCCTTACGCATTCCTCATTTTGTATATGTGGAAATAATTGTTTTTCAATTAAATAGAATGGCTTGAATCAAAAGGGTTTGCATTTGTCTTTTTGATAGAATTGCCAAGTTGTTTTTCGTACGAGTTGTATCAAACTACCAGAAATGTTTGGGAATATCTATTTCCCCTTTCACTCAACCCCTAGCCTAACACGATATTTTTATTTTTTTATGTTTGCCAATACAATGGTATTCATTGTCACTAAATTTGCATTTTTCTTCTTAAAAATGATGTTAAGCATCTTTTCATATCATGAGTCAGTTGCACAGTTTTAAAAAATTTCCTTTGCTAGTTTGCTACTGGCATATTGGGTTTTCCCTTTGTGATTAAGTGGGGCTCTTTATGTACTGTATTAATAAGAAAATTAGTCATTTGTCTGCTCTGACCTGCAATTGTTTTCCCAGGTTATGATTTCATTTTGTCTTTATATTTTTCTCTCACAGGGATATTTTTAAATTTTATATAGTTGGAAAAATTACTTTTATGGTCTCTGAGATTGGTTTCAGCTTAGAAAAATCTTCCCTATTCCAGGATAATATTAAATATCATTCTATGTACCATCTAATACTTTTAAGATTTTATTTTTCACATTCAAATCTTTGTGAAATTCATACTGAATGTGGATTTTCCACCACCTGGAATTCATTTTAAGCAGAAGTAGGAATTCCAGTGTGTTTTTCCAGATGGCTACCTAATATGTTGTAATGAATCCAGATAATAGATTAACTTTTTAGTCTTGAGTATAATGCTCTCAAGTTACCATAGTACCTATAAGAATAGCAAATTCAGGGTGGTGCCTGTGGCTCAGTGGGTAAGGCGCCAGCCCCATATACCGAGGGTGGTGGGTTCAAACGCAGCACCAGCCAAATTGCAACAAAAAAATAGTCAGGTGTTGTGACAGGCACCTGTAGTCCCAGCTACTTGGAAGGCTGAGGCAAGAGAATAGCCTAAGCCAAGGAGTTGGAGGTTGCTGTGAGCTGTGATGCCCCAGCACTCTACCAAGGGTTAATAAGTGAGACTCTGTCTAAAAATTAAAAAAAAGAATAGAAAATTCATAGGGGTATAATAATACTAATATTGATAATAAAAACAGTAATAACAACAATAATAATTGTTATACTTCCACGGTGCTTAGAATGTGGCAGGCACAGCTCTCAACATTTTATACAAATACTACTGAGTAGTGATTGCTAATTCTTAGAATTGGCCAGGTTCACAAAATTATTGGTCCAAAAAGCCAGATCCTTCCTTCACTCTAACATAACTTGGTTGTAATATAGATAAAAGCAAAGAGAACAAAATTTGTCATATTTATAGTAGAGTTGGAGAGAGCTCCAGGAATTAAAATACTTTATTGATTTGCCTGCTCAATAGTTCAAGTAGTATTTGTTGAGTGCAGGACTTTGTGCTAAGGAGATGGAATAAAGCCTGGAACAGACTGAGCAAGACACCATAATTATAGTTTGTCTGTACTAGACGTCACAGGTATTCTGCCACTACACACCAGAACAACTAGCTGGTTCCATTCCGATGCCCATGCATACATTCTGGTTGGTCTATTCCAGAATTATATTTGTTGTTAAATATTTTAAATAGCATTGGAGTGCCAAGTATATGGTAATTCTTAACATTTATTAAAAGTACCCAGGAATATACTTAACCAAGAAGGTGAAAGAACTCTCCAAGGAGAACTACAAAACACTGATGAAAGAAACCACGGATGATACGAATAAATGGAAAAACATCCCATACTTTTGTATTGGTAGAATCAACGTCATTGAAACATCCATACCGCACAAAGTGATTTACAGATTCAACACAATCTCTATCAAAATACCAATATCATATTCACAAATCTAGAATAAATACTTCTATGCTTCATTTGAAACCAAAGAAGAGCCCAAATAGGCTCAGCACCTATAGTACAGTGGTTAGGATGCCAGCCACATACACCAAGGGACCCAGGTTCAACCTAGCCCAAGCTTGCTAAACAGCAATGACATCTGCAACAAAAAATAGCCAGGTGTTGTGGCAGGCGCCTGTAGTCCCAGCTACCTGAGAGGCTGAGGCAAGAGAATCTCTTAAGCCCAAGAGTTTGAGGTTGCTGTGAGCTGTGACACCATAACACTTTACCAAGGGCAACATAGTGAGACTCTGTCTCAAAAAAAAAAAAAAGAACCAAAATAGCCAAAACAATTTTAAGCAAAAAGAAAAAATCTGGAGGTATCACATTATCCAACTTCAAAATATAACACAATGCTATAATAAACAAAAAACATGGTATTAGTATAAAAGTAGAGACACAGACCAATGGAACAGAACAGAGAACTCAGAAATAAAACCACCTGCCTATAATCAACTGATATTTGACAAAGCAGACAACATACACTAAGGAAAGGAAGTTCTATTCAATAAATGGTGCTGGGAAAACTGGATAGCCACATACCGAATGAAACAGGACCCTTATCTCCTGACATATGCAAAAATTAATTCAAGATGGATAAAAGAAGTAAATGTAAAATTCTAGAAGAAAATGTAGAAAAATTTTTCTGAACATTGGCCTAGGCAAAGAATTTATGACTCAGATTCCCAAGGCAACTACAGCAATACCAAAAATAAATAAATGGGACTTAATTAAATTAAAAATCTTCTGCACTTCAAGGCAAATAATCAACAGAATAAATAGACAACATACAAGATGGGAGAAAATATTCACAAATTATACATCTGATAAAGGGCTACTATCCAGATTCTACAAAGAACTCAAAACAAATTAGCAAGAAAAGAAATGAACAGGGTGGTGCCTGTGGCTAAGTGAGTAGGGCACTGGTCCCATATACCAATGGTGGTGGGTTCAAACCCAGACCCGGCCAAACTACAACAAAAAAATAGCCGGGCGTTGTGGTGGGCGCCTGTAGTCCCAGCTACTCGGGAGGCTGAGGCAAGAGAATCGCCTAAGCCCAAGAGCTGGAGGTTGCTCTGAGCTGTGTGACACCTTGGCACTCTACCAAGGGCAATA
>CAUYRH010131068.1:0-19412 GCA_963574655.1 Perodicticus potto | reverse complement strand
TTATTTTTTTTTTTTTTTGAGTCAGAGCCTCAAGCTGTCACCCTGGATAGAGTGCTGTGGCATCACAGCTCACAGCAACCTTCAATTCCTGGGCTCAAGCGAGTCTCTTGCCTCCGCCTCCCAAGTAGCTGGGACTACAGGCGCCTGCCACAACGCCTGGCCACTTTTTTTTTTTTTTTTTTTTTTTTGGTTGCAGCCGGCATTGTTGTTTGGCAGCCCGGGCTGGATTCGAACCCGCCAGCTCAGGTATACGTGGCTGGCACCTTAGCC
Organism: Perodicticus potto; assembly: GCA_963574655.1. Lineage (NCBI taxonomy): Eukaryota > Metazoa > Chordata > Mammalia > Primates > Lorisidae > Perodicticus > Perodicticus potto. The sequence goes on along the minus strand of CAUYRH010131068.1, from coordinate 19,142 downwards.
CGCTGAGCCACAGGCAACGAGCTAAGTGTTTGTATTTTTAATAGAGACGGAGGTTTGCTCTTGCTCAGGCTGGTCTTGAACTCCGGAGCTCAAGAGATCCTCCCACCTCGGCCTACAGTGCTAGGATTATAGGCATGAGCCACCACTCCTGGCCCACATTCAATTTTAATTAATTTAAATTGAAAGAGCTGCCAGTGGCTACACTAGATGACAAACTAGATGACATAGAGTGACATCAAGGGCTCGGTGTGCATGAACTCAGTGGTACTTCACCCAACAGCCCTAGAGGTTGGCAATATCATGATACCCATCTTCTAGATGAAATTGAGGCTTAGGGAGGTTGGGACATAGCCTAGGTCCCTGACCAAGCAGAGTAAGCAGGAGTGAAGGGTAGTGATCAGGATGTTCTCTCCCTAACAATCACTAGGCAGGGCCACATGGGAGCCGGGAAGTGATAGCATGGGGTCATGGCACAGCAGGACCCACTTGCCCCAGACTCACCGCCAGGTAGGCAAGAGCAGGGGTTCCATTAAGGCAAATCTCCATTGGTGTCTCTTGATTGTAGCGGGTGTCATAGGGCCGGGGCCAAGTTGATGGGATGGAGCTGCCTGCCTGGCCCAGGAACCAGTAGGCCTCAAAGATCTTGGTCAGGTCTCGAGCCAGACAGCTGCAGTTGTACATGACCACACCCAGCTCCTTGACCTGTGGGAAGAAAGTGCTGAGCCTGGGATAGTGGCCTGGTGCTCTCAGATGCCAGGGACACTCTAAGCACAGCCTGTCTACCACCCATCACTGTCCCTCACTCTTCCCTCCACCCCCATGATAGCTAAAGTCCTGGAATGGATATAAAGATAAGTTTTGGTGAAAATCATTCAGTTATTCCAAAGCTCCAGGTTTCCTAAGCCTTTGCATATGATGTTACTTCTACTTTCTACCAAGCTAGCTCCTACTTATTCTTAGGTGTAGGCTGACCCGTTTCCTCCCCTAGGAAGCCTCCCTTGACTGCCCAGACTGTGCCAGGTACTCCTCTGGGCTTCCCTTATCATTCTCTCTGGTAATAGCCCCTAGCTTCCACGAGCAGAGGAGGGCAGTGGAAGCCTATACTGGGAGACATTTCAGGAGGTCTGGTAGGAGGCGGGAAGGAAGCCATTGCAGAGGATGGGTGGAAAGGACTCTGCACCGAAAAGGGGTACAGTCAGAGGCTGAGTGCCCTGTGGGGTAAGGGAGTGGCCTCCAAGGGAAAGTAGACAGGGTGCAGACAGACCTGGGTCAGGGACCGCCAGTCCATGTTGGCACTGCCCAGGTAGAAGTGGGTCTGATCCACCACCCAGAACTTGGTGTGCAAGACGCCATGGGTCAGCTTCTGCATGTCCACCATGCGGACCTGGGCACCTATGACCGACAGGGGTAGTGGTCAGGTGGCTCAGGCAGCCTCAGGGCACCCCCAGGTGGCCCCAGCTCACCGCTCTGCAGCAGGGCCTGCAGGTTTGCCTGTGGCTGGGGTCCGTTGGGCTTGCTCACAGCGATGCGGACCTTCACGCCTTTTGGTGCCAGGGTCTGTAGCTGCCGCAAGACCTCCTCGCCCTGTGTGGGGAGAGAGCTTCTCAGGGGCTGGGCCAGGCAGCTCTCCAACCCCATGAGGGACTCCCAGTAGGACTACTTTGACATTCAATTAGGAGTAAACAGGAGGCTTTGCATTAGCCTTTAAAGATTAAAGTATCAAAACCCTTCTTTATCTATTTTAATAATCCTCTGCTCTGAGAACCTCCTTCAGGCCTCTGTGCCCCTCCTAGGACTTCAAAAATCCAGCACTGCAAGCAGCAATGCAGGGGCCTCCAGACACCTCCCAGGATGCTGGGGCTGAGGCTCTTGCTGTGGGGTCTCTGAAGGTGGGGTTGGTGGTGCACAATGATGCCTATAGCAGTAAGCTAGTGTGTTTTAGGCCCTGCTCTAGGCCCCTTCATGTCTAAATTCACTGAATTCTCACAACCCTACCAGTGAAGTCTAATTATAATCCCCACAGTGCATATAAGAAAACTTAGAACTCAGAAGTATAGCAGGATTTGAACCCAGATTGTCTGTCTCCTATACCTGTTCTTCTGACCACTTGAGTGGGAACCAGTAGGGAATGAGAACTAATGGCTTTTAATTTATTATTTTTATATTTATTTATTTATTTATTTATTTTTTGCAATTTGTGGCCCAGGCCAGGTTTGAACCCACCACCTCCGGTATATGGGGCTGGCGCCCTACTCCTTGAGCCCAAGGCACCACCCTATTATTTTATTTTTTTTTGAGACAGAGTCGCACTATGTTGCCCTCAGTAGAGTGCTGTGGTGTCACAGCTCACAGCAAACTCAAACTGTTGGGCTCAAGGAATTCTACCTCAGCCTCCCAAATAGCTGGGACTACAGGTGCCTGCCACAACACCTAGCTATTTTTTGGTTGTATTTGTTGTTGTTGTTTGGTAGCCCCAGGCTGGGAACGAACCTGCCAGCTCTGATGTATGTGGCTGGTGCCCTAGCTGCTGAGCTATAGGCGGTGAGCCATTAACATTATTTTTAGAACACAGTTTCACTGTATCATCCAGGCTGGAGTACAATGACTATTCACAGGTGTGATCATAGCTCACTACAGCTTCAAATTCCTAGGCTCAAGTCATTCTCCTGCCTCAGCTTCAAAAGCAGCTGGGACTCTAGGCACCACTATGCCCTACTTTGTTTTCTTGAGATAGAGTCTCACTCTGTGCCCTGGGTAGAATGTTGTGGTGTCAGCCTAGCTCACAATAACTTCAAATTGCTCAGCTCAAGTGATCCTCCTGCCTTAGCCTCCTAAGTAGCTGGGACTACAGGCGCCCGCCATGATGCCAACCTAACTTTTTTTTTTTTGAGATAGAGTTTCAATTTGCTGATCTTGGTAGAAAACTGTGGCGTCATAACTCACAGCAACTTCAAACTCTTGGGCTCAAGCAATTCTCTTGCCTTAGCTTCCCAAGAAGCTGGAACTATAGGCACCACCACAACACCCAGCTATTTTTAGAGACCGGGTCTTGCTCTGGCTCAGGCTGGTCTCAAACTCCTGAGTTCCGGCAATCCACCTGCCTTGGCCTTCCAGAATGGTAGGATTACAGGTGTGAGCCACCTCACCCAGCCCGAGATTGGCCCATTTCATCCTAACAAGAACCCTAAGACTGGGTGCTATATATTGGTTCCATTTTACAAATAAACAACCTGAAGCCCCACAGCTGGGAGGTGGCAGCCTGGACCGATGGTGGACTATTACTTGCTCTGCACTTCCATTTCTTTGTGTGGCAGGGTCAGGGCTGTTTGTGGATGAGCAACATCTGCCAGTCTAATCCCTTGTAAACAAACCTGCACCCTGACATTCAGAGGTCTCCAGATGACCATGACAAATGACCCCATGGCCCATGAGGGCCATGTGAAGACAGCTGCTTCCAAACGCCTGTGTCCAATCCACTGTATGAAACATGCCCACTGGATTCCCAAGCTGCAGGGGAAACCTCTTCATCCCCCAGCCCCTCATCCCTGACCCAGCTGCCTATCAGGGCCAAAGCTGCCAGGTTACCTGCTGGGCAGAGGGCTCCTGCGTGTGGGTGTCATTGTTGGTTAGGGTCCAGTAGAAGGAGGCGATGTCCAGGCTGCTGTGGGCACCAGCGAGAAGGCCCAGCCATGCTTGGCTGGTGGAGGGGTTGCCCGTGGAGGCATTGGGGAAGTCCAGACCTTCAGGAATGCTTTCCACCAGCACTGCTCTGGGGGATGGCAGACAGGGGACAGAGTCAGCTACAGGGTGCCAGAGGTCACTGGCTGGGAGGCTAGTGCTCACCTGTGTGCCTAAAGGCGTGGACAGAAGACTATATATGTGTACCTGTGTATTTGTGTGTGTGTGTCTATATTCATGATTCTGTGTGTCTGGCTGTCCAGAGGTGTGGAAGACCAGTTGTGTCTTTGCATGTCTGTATGTGTATATCCACAGATGTGGATGGAAGATGCTGTGTGTCTGCCTCTTCACAGTCCTGGATAGAAGATGACGCTGTGGCTGCCATGGCAACAGTGTATGTCAAGGGGTGGGGGGTGGGCATGCACTTGAGAATCTGCAATCTTCTTACTTGCAACAAGCACTGGGTGCGGCTGAGTACAGGCCCTGCTCTGCGTCTCTAACTGTCCCTGGTCAGGCAGGGCCCCTCCCCACCCTCTGCACCTCCTCCCTACTTACTCGCAGGGGTCATAGCAGGGGGCTGGGCGCTGGTTGGGCCCGAAGAGGTGTAAGTCCCCGTATTCCCATAGAAACAGCTGAGTCATCAGGGCACCGAAGCCCACAACTGCCAGTATGAGAACCAGTAGGACCCAGCGGGCTTTCTGCGGGGAGGAGAAGATGGTCAGCTAGTCCAAGGGGGGTAGCCCAGCCCTCCCTGAGACAGATCAAGGGTGGTGGAGGGCTCCTACCTTCTCCGCAGCCTTCCATGCCTCAATCTCATTCATGGGCAGCTCATTGGTGGGCTCCTCAACAGGCACCTTCAGCTGGGGGATGGGGATGATGGGGGAGGTGACAGAGTGGCTCAGCAGGTCCCTTGCCCTCCACTGCACCCAGCCCTGCCTCCCATCTACCTACCTCCTGGTACATCAGTTTAGGCTTCATCTTGCCTGGCAGCTGGAGGATATGCAGAGCCCAGGTGGAAAGGTGGGTGTGTCAGGGTCTCCAAACTGATGGAACAAAAGCAGGCACTATATGGGGTGTTGGAGGTTTTTGAGGGACATCGTAGAAGGCAGATTGGTCTTGGGGCTGTGAGATCCACTGAGTCTCCTTGCTCACAATCACGGGGTCTACTGGCATGGTGCCCACCAGCCCCAAAGGAGGAAGCTGGTCACTGGTCAGCAGGGATTTCGAAATCCCTCAAGATCCAACGCCTCTGCTATCTTTTCATCACTCTGCAGTGTCCACCCTGCCCCCTTTAGCACCCACGCTGCTTCCCTTTAGTACTCTTCCCGATCCCTCCTCCAAGCTCTAATCTAGACATTCCCCAAAAGACAGCCCTGGATGGGGTCAGCGCAGCCCCAAATATTTGCGCCTGGCTTTTCTCAGTCTTCGCATTATTCAGGGGGTATTTTCCAGGTGCCTCCTCTGCCCTCACCCTCAGGTACCCACCACACAGGACAGCTCAGCCCATGACCACCGGGACCTCCCGCCACCCTTCGGCCCATTCCCCACACCATCCTACCCCCTACCCATAAGGGGCCTCGGCCTTACTCGGCAGTCGACTGCTGCTACCTCTGCGGGGCCCCAGCTTCTGCCCCGACAGGCTGAAAAGGGGTGGGAGGCGGGGCCTGAGGGAACTCCGCCCACTGCAGCGGGGAGCTTGCGCACTACACGCGTCAGCCTGGGCTCTCCGCAGCAAGAAGGGGGGGTCGGGGCCCCCAGATACCGTATGCCTGCCTGGCCGGGGTTGGGGGGAATACGTGGCTGGGGGATGGGCTTTGCCACACTCCACCCCAGAGTCCCTATGTGAGGCAGGGTGGCCACAGATAAAGAGAAGGAACCCCACGTCTCGTCTACAAACCTTGCGAATTTTTGAACCATGGGCATGCATTACCTATTCGAAAATAAACACATAAATAAGATTAATAAGACGCTTATAAAATAACATGGAGAGATTAAGGCCAAATAACATAAGAGTTGTATTGATAAATTCAACAGAAAGCTCATGGTATAGTATGGAAGAAGAGGATAGGGGAGGTGGTGGATTTTCTATTGGCATCTTTGGATTTCAGTATTTGATTTTTTTTTTTAAAGCCAACTGATATTTTGACAGGGATTAGAAAAAAAATTCTTCCTCCCCCATCGAGGCTTCTGGATCCCACCCATCTCTTATCTCCCAAGCAAGATTTAAAGCTACAGTTAGAGAAACAAATTAGAGATCCCGCCTCTCCTTTCCCCTCACCTACCGCCTCCTCTCTTCATTGAGAGGCCGTACCTAAATCAATGAAACAGGGACAGAACACCCTCTCCCCCAACTTCACCCTACCCCTGCAGCACCCCAAACTCGCAGGGCAGGAAGTCAACAGGTGACCTGCAGAATGGAATATTATTATTACTATTATTATTTTTAAGAGACAGAGTTTCACTTTGTCGCCCTCGGTAAAGTGCCGCGGCGTCACAGCTCACAGCAGGCTTCAGCTCTCGGGCTCAGGCGATTCTCTTGCCTCAGCCTCCCGAGTAGCTGAGAGTACAGGCGCCCGCCACAGCGCCAGGCTATTATTTTGAGTCCGGGTCTCGCTCTGGCGCAGGCTGGTCTCAAAACGTGAGCTCAAGCAATACACCTACCTCGGCTTCCCAGAGTGTTAGGATTACAGGCATGAGCCACCGCGCCCGGCCATTATTTCCTTTAAAAAAAAAAGAAAAATTGCAAATAGGAGCTATTTACAAAGGATAGGAAACATTCCAAGCAGATTAAGAAATAATTATAAAGGGTGGCGCCTGTGGCTCAGTGAGTAGAGCGCCGGCCCCATAAGCCGAGGGTGGCGGGTTCAAACCCGGCCCAGCCGAACTGCAACAAAAAAAATGGCCAGGCGTTGTGGTGGGTCATGCTGGGCCTGTGGTCTCAGTTGCTCGGGAGGCTGGGACAAGAGAATCACCTGAGCCCAGGAGCTGGAGGTTGCTGCGAGCTGTGAAGCCATGGCACTCTACCAAGAGCGACAAAGTGAGACTCTGTCTCTACAAAAAAAAAAAAAAAAAAAAAAATTATATATATATGTAAAACAAACAGATGTCACCACTTTTGTCAGTTTTTAAAAATTCAGGGGCACTGTGATTAAAAAAAATAAATAAAAACTTGGAAACTCCTCCCTACCAATGTCCAATCTCAGATTGGAGAGGGGAGACCATGCCAGTTCCTTTCCTTTCACTGCTGGAAGACAAATGGGGAAGGGTTAAAATGGATCCAACTGGCTTGGCGCCTATGGCTCAAACGGCTAAGGCGCCAGCCACATACACCTGAGCTGGTGGGTTCGAATCCAGCCTGGGCCCCCCAAACAACGACAGATACAACCAAAAAAAAAAAAAAAAAAATGGATCCAACAGGGAACAGCAATAAGCCAAGGTTATTTTAAACTCCATAGGTCACCAGGAGACGCTAACACCAGCCCTAGATGTAGTTGACCATAGGGTTGTGGGTGGGGGAGGGAAGCTGGAGAGCAGGAAATGGGTTTTGCCTTTTAGTTTTCTTTTAAGGCCTTGGAGAGCAATGTTTTTTTGAAGAATATGGAGTTGGAACAGCAGGCAATGTGAAATTAGGGAAGCCAAGATGAATTAGAACAAAATTAAGGGAGAGATCAACGTGGAGATCTGAGGTCATGGAACCCAGAAAGCCTCAGGGCTGGAGAACTGGAATGGCCACTAATAAACCAAAAATAGGAAGAAGATAGATGGTCTTAATTCAAATTGTTAGTGACTGGCTTTCAAAGTGTGCAGTGATTACAGGTCTATAATGATGGGTTTAATTTTTTTATTTGTATAAATTTAAGGGGTACAAGTGCAGTTTTATGTGTGTGTATGTATATATATGCAGAGGGTGCCTAAAAATTTACAGACATTTTAAGAAAGGAAAATACAATATTAAAATTGTAATACTCACTACATACTGGTAACATTTTGTTATGTTGTATATTGTATCTTATATCTCTTGCAATTGGAGAAGTCTTGAGTATTACAATTTTTTTGATACAGTCTCACTCTGTTACCCAGACTAAAGTGTTATGACCTCAGCCTAGCTCACAGCAACCTCAAACTCCCGGGTTCAAGCGATCTTCCTGCCTCAGCCTCCTAAGCAGTTGGGACTACAGGCATGCAGCACAATGCATGGATAGTTTTTCTGTTTTTGGTAAAGGTGGGGGTCTCAATCTCAGGCTGGTTTTGAACTCCTGAGCTCAAGTGATCCTACTGCCTCAGCCCTCCCAGAGTACTAGGATTACAGGCATGAGCCATTGTACCTGGCTTAGTATTCCAATAGCTTTTTCCTTTCTTAAAATGTACATACGTTTTTTTGGCACTGTCTGTTTATCTCACATAGTGGTGAAGTTTGGGATTTTAGTGTAACCATCACCTGAGTAATGTGTATTGAGCCCATTAAGTAACTTCTCATCCCTAATCCCACTCCCACTAACTTTAACTTTTGAGATATATATATATATATATATATATATATATATATATACATATACATATATATATATATATATATATATTTTTTTTTTTTTTTTTGTAGAGACCGTGTCTCATTTTTTCACCCTCGGTAGAGTACCGTGGAGTCACACAGCTCACAGCAACCTCCAACTCCTGGGCTTAGGCGATTCTCTTGCCTCAGCCTCCTGAGTAGCTGGGACTACAGGCGCCCCTCACAACGAACGCCCGGCTATTTTTCTGTTTTGCAGTTCGGCCGAGGCCGGGTTTGAACCCGTCACCTTCGGTATATGGGGCTGGCGCCTTACTCGATGAGCCACAGGAGCCACCCAACTTTTGACATATTTTTAACAAAGCAGTACATCTAAGGCTTTTGAAAGGAAAACTTGTACCGGAGAGGCAGTTTGGATTAGATTGGCAAGACAGTACAATAGGTGCTGAAGCCAGCTACCTGAGTTTGAATCTAATCTTGAGTACATATGTGACTGACCTTGGAGAAATGACACCTTTATGCCTTGGTTTTCCCATCTGTGAAATGGGCATGATAACAACAGCATCTACTTTTCATAAGGCTGTTCATTAAATTTACACTATTTATTGAATAACTACTGTGTACCAGATATTGTTTTAGGACATGAGGGTACAGCTCTGACCATAACAGACATCAGGGAAGATAGAAAATAAGTAAATGATAAATATATGTATTTTTTTGAGCCAGGGTCTTGGGTAGAGTGCTATGGCCACCAGCCTAGCTCACAGCAACCTCAAATTCTTGGGCTCAAGCAATCCTCTTGCCTCAACCTCCAAGTAGCTGGGACTTCAATTGTCCACCACAATGCCAGGTTAATTTTTCTATTTTTAGCAGCGATGGGGTCTTACTCTTGCTCAGGCTGGTCTCGAACTCCTGAGCCCAGGCCATCCACCTGCCTCAGCCTCCCCAAGTGCTAGGATTAGAGGTGTGAGCCACCATGCCTGGCCTTAAACTATACGTTAAAAGGCAGTAAGTGTGGCCGGCCGCATATACTGAGGGTGGCGGGTTTGAACCCGGCCCTGGCCAAACTGCAACAAAAAACAGCTGGGCGTTGTGGCGGGCGCTTGTAGTCCCAGCTACTTGGGAGGCTGAGGCAAGAGAATTGCCTAAGCCCAAGAGCTGGAGGTTGCTGTGAGCTGTAATGCCATGGCACTCTACTGCGGGTGACAAAGTGAGACTCTGTCTCTAGAAAAAAAAACAAAGGCAGTGTTACAGAGGATCATAGCAATGGGATGTTTTGAAATTTTAAACATAGTCAGAGAATGCCTCACTGAGAAGGGGTTACCTGAAGAAAAACTTTACAGAAGGGAGAGAAGAAACTACTTGGACTTGGGGGGGCAGCCAGTACAAAGGCCCTGAGGCAGCAGTCACTCTGGTGGGGACGGGGAAGGGCAGGAGGCCAGCGTGTCTGTGGTGGAGTGGGCTGGGTGGGGAAGAAAAGGGGGTTGGAGAAGTGTTACAGTGGTGGCAGAGCCAGATTCTGCAAGGCCACCAGTACTGTGAGGAGTAGGACAGCATCACCCATGGGTCCCTGGCAGAGGAGGAAGGACACAGTCTGCCTTGGGCTTTATAGTGGGTTCAATGGTGGCCTCAAAAAAAAAATATCTCCAATGTGGGCCTAATCCCTGGAACTTGTATACATAACCTTATTTGGAAAAAGAATCTTTGCAGATGTAATTAAATTTAGGATCTTGAGATGAGATCACCCTGGATTACCTGGGTAAGCCCTAAATCCAAGGATAAGTGTCCTTCTAAAAGTCAGAAGACCCACAGAAGTCCACATGACCAGATAGGCAGAGGTTGGAGTGAGCTGGCCACAAGCCCAGGAATGCCTGGAGCCACCTGAAGAGGGGGAGGCAAGGAATGGAATCACCCTTAAAACCTCTGGAGGGAGCATGGTCCTGCCAACACCTTTAATTTGGATGCCTGGCTTCCCAAACTGAGAGAATAAATTTCTGTTGTTTTGAGCTGAGTTTGAGGAAATTTGTTATAGGACCCCTAGGAAAGGAACACAGATGTTTGTAGGATCCCTTTGGCTGTGGGGAACAGACTGGGGCAGGGCACCCAGGGAGGACCCTGCCCTTCAACATCCAGACAGGAATACTGTGACTGGGGGCAGCTACGGGGTGAAGAATGGGCCAGTTCTGGATACATTCTGAAGGTGGAGCAGATAGGATTTCTGCATGGATGTGGGTTCTAAAGCAAGAAAGGAGTCAATGAGGACTCAAGGGGTTTCAACCTAAGCAACTACAAGTGTGGAGGTGCTAATAGCTGAATATGGGGAAGACAGAGAGGAGCAAGATTGGAGAAAAGACCAGGAGTTTGATTTTTTTTTTCTTTGAGACAGAGCCTCAAGCTGTCACACTGGATAGAGAGCTGTGGCATCACAACTCACAGCAACCTCTAATTCCTGGGCTCAAGCGAGTCTCCTGCCTCCGCCTCCCAAGTAGCTGGGACTGCAGGCACACGCCACAACGCCCGGCCATTTTTTGGTTGCAGCCGTCATTGTTGTTTGGCGGGCCCGGACTGGCTTTGAACCCACCAGCTCAGGCGTACGTGGCTGGTGCCTTAGCCCGTTGAGCCACAGGCGCCGAGCCAGGAGTTTGATTTTGAACATACCAGACTTGAGATATCTAAAATCTGAAGGATATCTCTGAACTAAAGGAATTAACATATAACATGCATTCAGTAACCACTGACATGCAAGAGAGTCTCAGTAACTATGAGTTGTCGAAGCTCCTTATAGCTCACAGGCAAGGTGGTTGCTTTTCATTATAGGCCTTCACTTACTATATATATATTTGTAATGCACATAGGAATTCCACAGAAACTAAGTTATGATGAGGCTCAGGATCCTAGCTTGAGTGCTCCATCCCCCACATCCCAGCCTCCCGAGGATTATGGCCTCAGCTGGAGAAGGAATCTGGCTCAGATCCCTGGGCAACAGGGAAGTTGTCTCAGTCAGTGCTGGTTCCCAGGATCCCAGGACACCCGTGGGGGTCTGGTGCAACCAACCCAAGCTGGTCCTTATGCTCTGCCTCCTTACTGGTGTAGGGTGCATCTCTGCCAGGAAGCATGCCACCTCCCAACCCACAGAATATCCCCAAGTACTCTTGGCTCGTGACTCTGCCTGCCTTGGCGTGTGACACCGCAGACCGCAGAAAATGAGGAAACAAAACCCACTGGGCTTTTGAGACATATCAGGTCACAGCTCTCTGAACACCCCATCCTTCCCCCTCTCCAATGAGGGTGGCAGATTTCACAAGGACAGGCTTCAAATACCACCTCTGCCACTTTCTTGCTGAGTGAGCTTGGGCATGGGGCTTCACTACTTTTTTTTTTTTTTAATTTTTAAAAATTTCTTTTGGCTTTACTACTCTGAACTCCACTGGCCCCATCTATCAAATGGGTATCATCTTATACTCACCTGGAGGGTGGTAGGTGGGGGAATCACTGAATGAGTGGTTAAGGGGGTGGGCCTCAGAATTCCTTTCTCTGAGCCACACTTTCACTCTCCGAACAATAGGGAGATTAATAATATCAACCTCACATTTTCTGGAAAGGACTAGTCAACAAGATCATCCATGGCAGGCAGACGGCACAGTAAACCAACACACGGTGGTTGGTGAGATTTGTGTGTATCTTATTATTCTGAACACATTTTCATCACAATAATAAACTTTTGTGTCCCTAGAAAAGAGAAGTCTGTGTCTGATTTGTTCCTCCAGCTCCAAGTGCCCAGGACCTTGTAATTGCTCAGTAAATACATGTGTTTGTTGAAAGCGAAATAAATGAAGCAGTAGAATGGAAAACTTTGAGAAGGCTTTCTTAGATGTCTTTCTAGACCTAGTGACACTTGTTTTACACACAATGATAACCTTGTGTTTTTAAGCCTAGAGGTCTTAAAGTGGGTGCAGATGACATCTCAGCCTAAAAGTAAAGCTGACAGTGGGAAAAAGTCAAGGCTGATTCAGGTCAACTGAGAATGCAAAGGAGGGTGCAGCTGTTTGGGTGTCTGAAACACCGGTGTTTCCATCACTTTTTAATTTGCACTTTAACTTTTTTTTTTTTTTTTGAGACAGAGCCTCAAGCTCGCCCCTGGGTAGAGCGCTGAGGCATCACAGCTCACAGCAACCTCCAACTCCTGGGCTTAAGCGATTCTCTTGCCTCAGCCTCCCAAGTAGCTGGGACTACAGGTGCCCCCCACAACACCCAGCTATTTTTTGGTTGTAGTTGTCATTGTTGTTTGGCAGGCCCAGGCTGGATTCGAACCTGCCAGCTCTGGTGTATGTGGCTGAGGCCTTAGCCACTTGAGCTACAGGCACCGAGCCACTTTAACTATTTTTCTTCCACACTTGTTCTCTGGGCAATTGGGGCTGTGAATGCTGGAGCTGGTGAGAGGGGTGAGTTGGCCTTCCTGCCAGCAGGCCTGGGCTCTGTTCCTCCCCCTTTCCCTGCCTGCATCTACCCTCTTCGGTTTGCCCTTCAGAGAACCTGTGCGAACTAAAAAAAAAAAAAAAAAGGGAGGGTGCAGCTGAAGTCAGTGGGAAGTACTGGGCAGGCCTCACCCCAGGAGAAATTTACCATTCTACAGGCCCTCCAAATGGTTTAAAATAGAAATGTCATCTTGTTTAAGGATGCTAATTTTAACTGGATTACAGACCCCCTTGGACTGAACAATCAAATTGCTGGTGGTCAAGTCTACAGAAAACAGAACAGAACACTGGTTTTGCCATTTTTTTTTAAAGCAGTAGATCCTTTATTTCAAAGGACCCCTTAAGATAGGTGCCCCTTCTAGGGAGAGAAGATGTCCAGTGTGAAAAACAGGTAAACAGGTCCAAAGCAGCATCATGAATGGTGAATGCTTCTGAATTGGAACTAAAAAATCTAAGCTGCCCCATTCCTGCTCAAAATCTTTCTGTGGCTCCTCATTGCCCTTAGGATGGAGTGCAAATTTCTTATCCTATGGGGCCCAACCTGGACAGGCCCCTGAGGACCTTCCCACCTCTTTTTTTGGAGACAGAGTCTCACTCTGTCACCCTACACAGAGTGCTGTGGCATCATCATAGCTCACAACAACCTCCAATTCTTGGGCTCGAGCAATCCTCTTACCTCAGCCTCCCAACAGCTGGAACTACAGGCATGTGCTACTACGTCCAGCTATTTTTTCTATTTTTAGTAGAGAAGGGGTCTCATTCTTGCTTAGGCTGGTCTTGAACTCTTGAGCTCAAGCAATCCACCCCCCTCAACATCTGAGAGTGCTAGGATTATAGGCATGAGTCACAGTGCCTGGCCTAGATCCCCTTCCTGAACTCCCCTGAGCTCCAGCTCTGGACATACCACAGCCTCCTAGACATCTCCCCCAAGGTCTAGGAGTCCTCACACCCACTACTGTCCTTATCTTCCCTAAACCTGTTCCTCCCCCAGGTCCCCATTTCAAAGACATCTATCCTACTCACCCTTCAGGTCTCACCCTGGGTATCATCTCTTCTAGAAACTCTCCCTGATTGCCCCCCAGTCCTGAGCCTTATCCTAGACACCCACACATGGTCTCCTGAGTCTCTCCTATACACCCTTCCTTCCTCCTTTCCACCTCCACCCCCAGCAGCTCTGACCTGATATGTATCACCTGAGTCCCCCTCTAGCCACTTGGCTCTCAGCCTCCATCCAATCGTTCCAATGCCCCTTCCATATGAATTTGCCTTGTTCCTCCTGTGCTCAAAATCTTTCTGTGGCTCCCAAGCCACAGAAAGGACAAAGTTCCAACTCCTAACTGTGGTTCTCAGAGCACTGAATGCAGTGAATGATCTTTTTTTTGAGACAAAGTCTCAAGCTGTTGCCCTGGATACAGTGCTGTGGTGTCATAGCTCACAGCAACCTCCACCTATGTCTCAAGCAATCCTTTTGCCTCAGTTTTTCTATTTTTAGTAGAGACAGGGGTCTTGATTTTGCTCAGGCTGGTCTCGAACTCGAGAGCTCAAGCAATCCACCTGCCTTGGCCTCCCAGAGTGCTAGGATTATAGGCGTGAGCCACAGCACCCGGCCATGAATGGTCTTCCCTTAAGGACATCTTTGGCTTACTTTCTCACCATTTTTTTTTTTGAGACAGAGCCTCAAGCTGTCACCCTGGATAGAGTGCTGTGGCATCACAGCTCACAGCAACCTCCAATTCCTGGGCTTTTTTGTATATATATATATATATATTTTTTTTCTCACCATTTTTTACATCCCAGCCAGATTTAGTATCTTCCAGTTCCTTGAACTGAAACCACACCAAACACTCCTATAGTCATTTCCCTGCCAAACACACCTTTCACTCCACTTCATATACCACCTCCTCCATGAAGCCCTCTGGGTTCCAACAGTCCCCTAGGCTCCCATCCCACCCCAACCTCACTGCCCATGGCCCCTATCCCCTCTGTGCCATCAGTGCCTGGTGACTGGGCTCAATCACTGCTGTGTCCCCCGTACCACTGGGTATAGGAATAAGTACATACCAGGGCCCAAGTTCATTTATCTATCATTCAACTAATATTTATTCAGTAACTATTCCCTAACAAGCCCTGTTCTAGAAATTGGGGATACAGTACAAAACAGAAAAAAAAAAAATTCCTCCCAAAGATACTATTCTACTGAGGAGCGAGAATAAATGAGTGAAATACATGGTGTGTGCCTTGGAGAAAAATAACGCAGGAAGAGGGGGACAGCAGTTGGGAATTGCTGATGGTCTAGCTCAAAAACATGACAAGTCTGGGGCAAAGGAGCATTGTCATCCCTGTTTTTTCGAAGAGGCCACAGGGCTTGGGGGAGTCACCTGCTCAGGTTGCACAGCACTGGTTTGTTGGCTGGGAATGTGAACCCAGAACTCAGTTCTGCTCCAGGATAGTGCACTCCCTGTGTGGTGCCTCATGTGAGGGACCCAGCCACTCAAGGGAGGTGTAACCTTGTGACATTGCAGGATGAGGGGCAAGAGGGCAGAGCTTGTTTATTTTGAACCAGGCACTGCTCATAGCACTGTGTACTATACGTTCTTTTTGTTTTGTTTTGTTTTGTTTTGGAGACAGAGTCTCACTATGTCACCCACGGTAGAGCACTATGGCATCACAGCTCACAGCAACCTCAAACTCTTGGGCTTAAGCGATTCTCTTGCCTCAGCCTCTCAAGTAGCTGGGACTATAGGAACCCGGCACAATGCCCGGCTATTTTTTTGAGGTTGTTGTCATTGTTGTTTAGCAGGTCCAGGCAGGGTTTGAACCCACCAGTCTGTGTATGTGGCCAGCACACTCTAACCACTGAGATACAGCACCAAACCATGTTTTTGTTTTTTTTTTGAGATGGAGTCTCACTTTGTTGTCCTAGGTAGAGTGCTGTGGCGTCATAGGTCACAGCAACCTCAAACTCTTGGGCACAAGCGATCCTCTTGATTCTGCCTCCCAAGTAGCCGGGACGATACGTGCCCACCACAATACCCAGCTTATATTGTATATTCCATTCTCATGGTGGTCTTTTTTTTTACATCCCACTTAACGGATAAGGGTACTTAGTACCCAGAGAGGTTAAGTTGTTGGCACAAAGGCATATACCACAAATGGTGGGGCCACAATTTCAACCCAAGCTGCACTGGGGTTCCAAGGATAGATGCCCCGCAACAGATGCCTCGCCCGCCCTCCCCAACAGCTACTGAATGCCCAGGTGGTCTTGATCTCCATCAGTACCCTTCTCACCCTCCACTTCTTTTTCTTTTGTAGAGACAGAGTCTCACTTTGTTAACCTTGGTAGAGTGCCGTGGCCTCACACAGCTCACAGCAACCTCCAGCTCTTAGGCTTAGCCGATTCTCTCCCAGCCTCTCAAGTAGCTGGGACTATAGGTGCCCACCACAATACCCGACTATTTTTTTGTTGCAGTTTGGCTGGGACCGGGTTTGAAGCCACCAACCTCGGTATATGGGGCCGGCGCCTTACTAACTGAGCCACAGGTGCCGCCCAACACATCTTTGATATATATATATTTTTAGATGGGTCTTGTTTTGTTGCCCAGCTGGTCTCAAGCAATCCTCCCTCTTCAGCCTCCCAAGTAGCTGAGACTACAGGTGTGAGCCAACTCTGACAAGTATATTTGAAGCTTTCTCCAAATATAAAGGATATGTGGATGCCGCTCGAAGACTCTGGCTCTCTTTCCAACAAGGCTGCCTCTTGCCAATTCCCTGGGTAGTAGTTCTGGAGCTGGTGACGCTGCTCAGGGTGATGGCTTCATGTCACATTGGATTGTGTCTCTCCTCTGCTCCAAATCCTCCATGGCTCATCCTCAGAGGAAAAGCCAGTCTTCCCATGGCCCAGGAGGCCCTACCATAATTTGCCCTCATAACCCCTCTGATCTCGTGTCCCTCCCCCACTGAGCTGCTTGCTATTCCTTAAATATTCCAAGCACACACCTACCTCAGGGCCTCTGCATTTGCTGTCCTGACTACAATGTTGTCCCCCAGGATAGCCATGTCACTCTCTCCTCTCCTCCTCAGAAAACCTTCCCTGACTACTCCATTTAAAATACAACCTTGACCCCACATTCCCCATCCCCATTCTAATTCCAAATAAGTTACTTACCAGTTTGCTCACTGTCTCTTACTAGAATGTAAACCCCATAATGGCCAGATATTTTTGTTTCGTTTTTTTTTGAGACAGAGCCTCAAGCTGTCACCCTGGGTAGAGTGATGTGGCATCGCAGTTCACAGCAACCTTCAACTCTTGGGCTCAAGCGAGTCTCCTGCCTCTGCCTCCCAAGTAGCTGGGACTACAGGCGCCTGCCACAATGCCCTATTTTTTGATTGCAGCCATCATTGTTGTTTGGTGGGCCTGGGCTGGATTGGAACCCACCAGCTCAGGTGTATGAGGCTGGCGCCTTAGCTGTTTCAGCCACAGGCACCGAGCATGTTTTGTTTTTTTTTTTGAGACAGAGTCTCACTATGTTACCCTCGGTAGAGTGCCATGGCATCACAGCTCACAGCAACCTCCAACTCTCGGGCTTAATTGTAATGCAGTGCTAACCACTGTACTACACTGCCTCACTAGGAAAAGCTGAATGAAGAAGACACCTCCATGCCATAGATTCAGGACTGCTAAGGTTTAACTAAAGTGTGGGGGAACCTGCCTCTTCTCTTCCTAGGTCCAATTCTCAAAGACCAGGGAGGTCCAGGGCTACATTACTTAAGAGTCTTCCCCCACCAAGCCCTCCTTGACCCCCTTGGCACTAGCTCAATGCTATCATTTTTTAGGGATGGGGAAATCACTCAATCCAACAGGATTAAGAGATACGTATTGAATATTTACAGAAGCAAGGTTTGTGATGGCTGATAGGCTACCCGTCCACTTTGGTGACGTTGCAGAGGTGAAGGCAACATGGAGATCGTGGGGTGGTGTTACTATGGCAGAGGAATTGGTGATAATGAGGAGTGTGAGGACACCATGGAAATGATGAGGACAGCTGAGGAGAACAACTGTGAGGAGGTGGTGAAAGTGATTAGATGAGGGGCGGCGCCCGTGGCTCAGTGAGTAGGGCACCAGTCCCATATACTGAGGGTGGCAGGTTCAAACCTGGCCTCTGTCAAACTGCAACAAAAAAAAAAAGCCGGGCATTGTGGCAGGCGCCTGTAGTCCCAGCTACTCGGGAGGCTGAGGCAAGAGAATTGCCTAAGCCCAAGAGCTAGAGGTTGCTGTGAGCTGTGATACCATAGCACTCTACTGAGGGAGACAAAGTGAGACTCTGTCTCTAAAAAAAAAAAAAAGAAAGTGAGGCTGGGCACCTGTGGCTCAACAGGCTAAGGTACCAGCCACATACACCTGAGCTGGCGGGTTCGAATCCAGCCTGGGCCCGCCAAACAACAATGCTGGTTGCAACCAAAAAATGGCCAGGCATTGTGGCGGGCGCCTGTAGTCCCAGCTACTTGGGAGGGTGAGGCAAGAAGATCACTTGAGCCCAGGAATTGGAGGTTGCTGTGAGCTGTGATGCCACAGCACTCTATCCAGAGTGACAGCTTGAGGCTCTGTCTCAAAAAACAAAAAAAAAAAAAAAGAAAAGAAAGAGATTAAATGAGGATGACATGGTTAATTACAGTATTTGCCAAAATGCCAGGATGAGCTGAGCACGTCACAAGAATAAACTCACTCCATGTTCATCCCTGATGTAGGTGTCCCTAATGTGCATTTTACAGAGGAGGAAGCTGAGATTGCAAAGGTGAGATAAGGTGGTCAAGGTCACCCAGAGGTGTAGTGGTAGAACTGGGATTCTGGCACCCTCTGGATAATAGGCTGTAGGACCCTTATGGTAGGTGGAGGTGAGATGTGACACGTGACATGGGGAAATGAAGGAAACATGGAGGAAAGAAAAACAACAGTAAATCTGGGTGGCTCCTTATGGGGAAAACTGGAAGAATGAGGCATTGATGGTGACTGTCTGAGGTGCAATGATGACATGGAAGGAGGAAGACATAAAAGGTAATTGACGTGAGGGTTGCCTGAGTGAGAATTAAGGAGATGATAACAAGCAACTTTCCAAAGGTGACATGGGGGTATGATGACGATTTTGGAGAAATGAGAACGTTATAAAGAAATGGCAACAGGGTCGGCGCCTGTGGCTCAACGGGCTAAGGCGCCAGCCACGTACACCTGAGCTGGCGGGTTCGAATCCAGCCCGGGCCGCCAAACAACAATGACGGCTGCAACCAAAAAAAAAAAAAAAAAAAAAGACTGGGCGCTGTGGCAGGAGCCTGTAATCCCAGCTACATGGGAGGCGGAGGCAAGAGACTCGCTTGAGCCCAGGAATTGGAGGTTGCTGTGAGCTATGATGCCACAGCACTCTATCCATGGTGACAGCTTGAGACTCTGTCTCAAAAAAAAAATTAATGCTGGAGAAGCCAACTAGGAA
>CAUYRH010131064.1:0-10257 GCA_963574655.1 Perodicticus potto | reverse complement strand
GGCTAAGGCGCCAGCCACGTACACCTGAGCTGGCGGGTTCGAATCCAGCCCGGGCCCGCCAAACAACAATGACGGCTGCAACCAAAAAATGGCCGGGCGTTGTGGCGGGCACCTGTAGTCCCAGCTACTTGGGAGGCAGAGGCAAGAGACTCGCCTGAGCCCAGGAGTTGGAGGTTGCTGTGAGCTGGGATGCCACGGCACTCTATCCAGGGTGACAGCTTGAGGCTGTCTCAAAAAAAAAAAAAAAAAAGGGTATAAAAGGCTGTCTGTATTTCTCTTAGGGGCTGTTTGCCTTTTGGGGACAGCAGTCCATCTCTGTGCAGATGCAACCACTTGATTTGGCCATTTGCCTTTTGGGGGCAGTGGTCTGTCTGT
The DNA here is from genome assembly GCA_963574655.1 of Perodicticus potto. Classification (NCBI taxonomy): domain Eukaryota; kingdom Metazoa; phylum Chordata; class Mammalia; order Primates; family Lorisidae; genus Perodicticus; species Perodicticus potto. The sequence continues at coordinate 9,882 of CAUYRH010131064.1, read as the reverse complement.
GCAGATGTAACCACCTCATTTGGCCGTTTGCCCTTTGGGGCAGCGGTCCATCTGTACAGATGTAATAAATGACCATCTGATTTGGGCCGTCTGCCTTTTTGCGGCGGTCCCCCTGCGCAGGAGTAAATAAAATCACCTCTGATTTGTACCCAAAGTGGGGGTCCGTATTTTTATAGGTGGTCTCAGTTACAACATTTCTGGAGGCCCCAGCGAGATTTCGCCACCCTTCGGACCACCCAGCCTAAGCCCACCACCGTCTGACAGCTTAGGGGAAGGCCTCGGAGAAGTTCCTCTGCCCCAGGGCCCTCGGAGGTGTGGAGTCTGGGTATGGGTCCCAAAACTTTTAAAATTGGTGATAAAAGCAACAACACCCCGGGTAAGTTTGCCAGGTCTCAGGAGAATTGAGGGGGGAGGGAGGAGAACCGGACCAGCTGGATGCAGCTATACGGCCGGTTCCCCAGGCAGGGAAGAGACGACTGTACAGACGTTATTACACATGTAATAAATGGGGCATCACAGCTCACAGCAACCTCCAACTCCTGGGCTTAGGTGACTCTCTTGCCTCAGCCTTCCGAGTAGCTGGGACTACAGCGCCCACCACAGTACCTGGCTATTTTTTTGTTTTTGCAGTTCGGCAGATGCCGGGTTTGAACCCGCCACCTTCAGTATATGGTGCCAGCGCCCTACTTGATGAGCCACAGGTGCCACCCATGAGACCCTGTTTCTTTTTCCTTTTTTTTTTTTTTTTTTAACACAGCATATTTATCATATATACTCTCCAAAAAGTCACTTGGTATATGTCACTATATTCTGTTAGTCTGCTTTTATTTTATTTTTTTGTTTTAGAGACAGTCTCACTTTGTCACCATCAGTAGAGTGCTGTGGCGTCACAGCTCACAGCAACCTCCAGCTCTTGGGCCTGGGCAATTCTCTTGCTTCAGCCTCTCGAGTAGCTGGGACTACAGGTGCCTGCCACAAGGGCAGGCTATATTTTTTTTGGCAATCATTGGCTGGGGCTGGATTCAAACCCATGACCCTCGGTATATGGGGCTGGCACCCTACTCAGAGTCATAGGCACTGCCTGTAGTCTGCTCAACATACATACATATTCTAAGCTCAATATACAAAAGGAGTGCCTGTTTAAGCCTATTTACAGTTTGCCTTAAAGGACTAGGTCAGCTGTTTTTTTTGTGAGACAGTCTCAATTTGTCATCCTCAGTAGAGTGCCCTAGGGTCATAGCTCACAGCAACCTCCAACTCTTGGGCTCAAGCAATCCTCCTGCCTCAGTTTTTTTTTTTTTTCCTTTGAGACAGAGTTTCACTATGTCGCCCTTCATAGAGTGCTGTAATGTCACAGCTCACAGCAACCAACTCTTGGGCTTAAGCGATTCTCTTGCCTCAGCTTCCCAAGTAGCTGGGACAACAGGTGCTCGCCACAACTCATGGCTATTTTTTTGTTGTAGTTGTCATTCGTGTTAAGCAGGCCCAGGCTGCGTTTAAACTCATCAGCCCCAGTGTATGTGGCTGGCGCCCTAACCACTTAGTTACAGGTTCCAAGCCATCATGCCTCAATTTTTCTATTTTTAGTGAAGATGGGGTCTCGCTCTTGCTAAGGCTGGTCTTGAACTCCTGAGCTCAGGCTATCGTCCACCCCAGCCTCCCAGAGTGCTAGGATTATAGGCGTGAGCCACCATGGCAAGCCTAAGGCCAGAAGTTTCAGGTTGCTGTGAGTTATGAGGCCACTGCACTCTAGCCTGGAGCAACAGTGAGACTCTGTCTTTTTTTTCTTTTTTTAGAGAGAGTCTCACTTTGTCACCCTCAGTAGAGTGCCGTAGCGTCACAGATCACAGCAACCTCCAGCTCTTGAGCTTAGGCGAGTCTCTTGCCTCAACCTCCCAAGTACCTGGGACTACAGGCGCCTGCCATGACACCCAGCTATTTTTTTGGTTGTTGTAGTTTGGCTGGGGCCGGGTTCACATCCACCACCCTCAGTATATGGTGCCAGTGCCCTACTCACTGAGTCACAGGCACCGCCAAGACTCTGTCTTAAAAATAATATAATAAAAAAATTTAAAAGTGGCTGGGCATGATGGCTCACACCTGTAAGCTTAGCATTCTAAGAAGCCAAGGTGGGTGGATTGCCTGAGCTCACAGGTTTGAGACCAGCCTGAGCCAGAGCGAGACCTCATCTCTAAAAATAGCTGGGCATTTTGGTGGGCGCCTGTAGTCCCAGTTACTTGGGAGGCTGAAGCAAGAGAATCACTTGAGCCCAGGAGTTTGAAGTTGCTATTAGCTGTGACACCACAGCACTGTACCAAGGGCAACATAGTAAGACTCTGTCTCAACAATAAAAAAAAAAGGGCGGCACCTGTGGCTCAGCGAGTAGGGCGCCGGCCCCATATACTGAGGGTGGCAGGTTCAAACCCGGCCCCGGCCAAACTGCATCAAAAATTAGCCGGGCGCTGTGGCAAGAAAATCGCTTAAGCCTAAGAGGTGGAGGTTGCTGTGAGCTGTGACTCCACAGCACTCTACGGAGGGCAATAAAGTGAGACTCTGTCTCTACAATAAAAAAAAAAAAATTTAAAGTATAAATTTAAAGTAATACAATTTATTTAACCTTTTAAACTATATAATCCTACATATGTAAAAGTAAAAAAAACCCACAAAACTTTATGAATAATTATAAAACAAATATCCATGAATGGCTTGGCGCCTGTGGCTCAAGTGGCTAGGGTGCCTGCCACGTACACCTGAGCTGGTGGGTTCAAATCCAGCCTGGGCCCGCCAAACAACGACGGCTGCAACCAAAATATGGCCGGGCTTTGTGGTGGGCGCCTGTAGTCCCAGCTACTTGGGAGGCGGAGGCAAGAGACTTGCTTGAGCCCAGGAATTGGAGGTTGCTGTGAGCTGTGATGCCACAACACTCTATCTAGGGTGACAGCTTGAGGCTCTGTCTCAAAAAAAAAAAAAAAAAAATTCCATGAAAATATCATCTAAGATAAAGACTGCTGACCAGGCTAAGTGGCTCACGCTTATTATCTTAGCACTCTGGGAGGCCTGGTAGGGAGGAAACCTTGAACCAGAGGGAGACCCCATCTCCATTAAAAAATAGAAAAATTAGCTGGGTATGGTGGTAGGTGCCTGTAGTGTCAGCTACTCGGGAGGCTAAAGCAAGAGGATCACTTGAATCCAGAAGTTTGAGGTGGCTGTAAGCTGGGCTGACGCAATGGCACTCTAGCCTGCATGACAGAGTAAGACTCTATCTCCAAAAAAAAAAGGAAAAGGAAAAATTAAAAGAACACTGCCATCATCCTAAAAGGATAATCTATTTCCTTCTCTCTAGAGCAGTGGTTCTCAACCTTCCTAATGTTTGCTGTGACCCTTTGATACAGTTCCTCATGTTGTAGTGACCCAGAAAGCATAAAATTATTTTTGTTGCTACTTCATAACTGTAATTTTGTTACTGTTGGGTGGCGCCTGTGGCTCAGTGAGTAGGGTGCCAGCCCCATATACCGAGGGTGGCGGGTTCAAGCCCGGCCCCACCGAACTGCAAAACAAAAAAATAGCCGGGCGTTGTGGCGGGTACCTGTAGTCCCAGCTACTCGGGAGGCTGAGGCAGAAGAATTGCCTAAGCCCATGAGTTGGAGGTTGCTGTGAGCTGTGTGATGCCACAGCACTCTACTTAGGGTTAATAAGTGAGACTCTGTCTCAAAAAAAAAAAAAAATTTTTTTTTGCTGCTGTTAATTGCAATGTAAATATCTAATATGCAGGATGTATTTTCATTGTTACAAAGCGGGTGCAACCCATGGGCTGAGAACTGATGGTCTAGAGGTAAATATTCTACTCTCAATCCTTTATAGCATTTGCTTTCTTTTTTTAAAAAATACATTACTGGCTTAGCGCCTTTAGCTCAGTGGCTAGAGCGCCAGCCACATACACTGGAGCTGGTGAGTTTGAATTCAGCGTGGGCCTGCCCAACAACAATGGTAACTACAACCAAAAAATAGCTAGGCATCATGGCGGGTGCTGGTAGTTTCAGCTACTTGGGAGGCTGAGGCAAGAAAATCACTTAAGCTCAAGAATTTGAGGTTGTACCTGAGGCTAGAGGCCTAGAGGAGGAGTCGGGGAAAGACCGGGAGAGTAACGGAGAGAGCTTCTCTCTCCCCACTTGAATTCTCTCCCTCTACCAGGAGCTTTGGTGTTTTCTGTATTCTTTTCTGTAAATCAATTCTGTCTCACCACGGAGGGTTGGGGGGGTGGATAATGTAATGAAGAATAATAAAATACATGTATTTAAGAATTTGAGGTTGCTGTGAGTGGTGATGCCATAGCACTCTGCCATGGGTGACATAGTAAGACTCTGTCTCAAAAGAAAACAAACAAAAAAGGTGGGCGGCACCTGTGGCTCAAAGGAGTAGGGTGCTGGCCCCATATACAGGAGGTGGCAGGTTCAAACCTGGCCTGGCCAAAAACAGCCAAAAAAAAGGCTTGGTGCTTGTAGCTCAAGTGGCTAAGGTGCCAGCCACATACACCAGAGCTAGTGGGTTCGAATCCAGCCCGGGCCTGCTAAACAACAATGACAACTCCAAGCATAAAACAGTCGGGCGTTGTGGTGGGCGCCTGTAGTCCCACTTACTTGGGAGGCTGAGGCAAGAGAATTGCTTAAACCCACGAGTTGGAGGTTGCTGTGAGCTGTGATGCCACAGCACCCTACCTAGGACGACAGCTTGAAGCTCTGTCACACACACACACACAAAAATTACCACCTACGTAGGTATATATTCCTAAATAGTAATACTTAGTTTTGCCTGTTTTTCAACTGTTTGGGAAATTATATGCATTCTTGTGATGCTTCTTTTGCATTTAATATGCTTACAAAACACAGAATGTTGATGAGTATAGTTTTCTTTTTTTGTGAGACAAAGAGTGTCACTATGTCATCCTTGGTAAAGTGCTGTAGCAGCACAGCTCACAGCAACCTCAAACTCTTGGGCTTAAGTGATCCTCTTGCCTTTAGTTTCCCAAATAGCTGGGACTACAGGTGCCCGCCACAATTCCCAGCTATTTTTTTGTTGCAGTTGTCATTGTTGCTTATCTGGCTCAGGCTGGGTTTGAATCCACAGCGTCGGTTAATGTGGCTGGCACCACTGTGCTACAGGCACTGAGCCATGTTTTGCTTGTATAAGACTTCAATGCATAAATTTGTGATTTATTTTATCCATTTCCCTGTTAGGGACATTTGGGTTGTTTCAGCCTCCAAGTACCTAGGTCTACAGGTCTTTTTTTTTTTTTTGGAGTTTCTGGTCAGGACTGGGTTTGAACCCGCCACCTCTGGCACATGGGACTGGGGCCCCACTCCCTTGAGCCCCAGGCCTACATTTTTAAACTTTTTGTCTCACTATGTTGCCCAGCTTATGTTGTCTTGAACTCCTAGCTTCAAGCCATCTTCTTGCCTCAGTCTCCCAAAGTGCTGGGATTACAGCCATGAGCTATGGCCCTCTGGCTACTGTGACCTTTCTTGTACATGTCTCCTGATATATGTGTGTATGAATTTCTCTAGGAGGGGAAGGAATTGTTGGCTCAAAGGGTATGTGTGCCTCCAAATTTACTAGATAATGCCACTGTTTTCCAAAGTGCTTGTAACAATTTATACTCTCAACCACAGTGTTTAATAAGAGTTCTTGATGTTCCCTACACAGTCTAGTATCTGGGTGTAGAGTGGTATTTCACTGTGGTTTTAATTTGCATTTACCTAATGACTGAGGAGGCTGAATACTTTCTTATTTAATCATTTGGATATCCTCTGTGGGGAATTGTTTTACTTTTTCCTTTTCTTTCTTTCTTTTTTTTGAGACAGGCCTCAAGCTGTCACCTTGGATAGAGTGCCGTGGCATCACAGCTCACAGCAATCTCCAACGCCTGGGTTCAAGCCATTCTCCTGCCTCCGCCTCACAAGTAGCTGGGATCACAAGTGCCTGCCACAATACCCAGTTGTTTTTTGGTTGCAGCCATCATTGTTGTTTGGTGGGCCTGGATTTGAACCCGCCAGCTCAGGTGTATGTGGCTGGCACCTTAGCCACTTGAGCCACAGGCACTGAACCTTTTATTTTTATTTTTTTGAGACAGATCCTCAAGCTGTCCCCATGTGTAGAGTGACATAGCATCACAGCTCACAGCAACCTCCAACTCCTGGGCTCAAGCAATTCTCCTGCCTCTGCCTCCCAAGTAGCTGGGACCACAGATGCCGGCCACAATGCCTGTTTCTTTTTTTTTTGTAGAGAGTCTCACTTTTTCACCCTGGGTAGAGTGCCATGGCATCACAGCTCACAGCAACCTCAAACTCTCGTGCTTAAGCGATTGTTTTGCCTCAGCCTCCCAAGTAGCTGGGAATACAGGCACCTGCCACAACATCTGGCTATTTTTAGAGATGAAGTCTTGCTCTGGCTCAGGCTGGTCTCAAACCTGTGAGCAATATAATGGCCTCGGCCTCCTTGAGTGCTAGGATTGCAGGCATGAGCCATGCTTTTTTATTTCTTTTTCTTTTTTTTTTGAGACAGAGCCTCAAGCTGTCACCCTGGATAGAGTGCCGTGGCATCACAGCTCACAGCAACCTCCAACTCCTGGGCTCAAGCAAGTCTCCTGCCTCCACCTCCCAAGTAGCTGGGACTACAGGTGCCCGCCACAACGCCTGGCCGTTTTTTGGTTGCAGCCATCATTGTTGTTTGGCGGGCCTGGGCTGGATTCGAACCCGCCAGCTCAGGTGTATGTGGCTGGCGCCTTAGCCCGTTGAGCCACAGGCGCCGAGCCCATGCTTTTTTTTTTTTCTATCACACTGTCTATGAGATGCAATTTTTCACTTATCAATTAAGAAGCAATACAAAAATTTGAAAATAGTTGTGAGGAGAAGATAGGGAAGCACACATTCTCATTGTTAATAAGAGATAAACTGGTCAAAACTCTTCTTCACAAATTTAAATGTCCATATTTAAACCTGGTAATTCTATTTTTTTTTTTTAAGACAGAACCTCAAGCTGTTGCCCTGGATAGAGTGCTGTAGCATCACAGCTCACAGCAACCTCCAACTCCTGGGCTCAAGTGATTCTCCTGCCTCTGCCTCCCAAGTAGCTGGGACTACAGGCGGCCGCAACAATGTCTGGCTACTCTTTGATTGAAGCCATCATTGTTGTTTGGCGGCTTGGGCTGGATTCGAACCTGCCAGCTCAGGTGTATGTGGCTGGCGCCTTAGTTGCTTGAGCCATAGGCGCAGAGCCTAAACCTGGTAATTCTAGGACAAGGAATACATTTATCTCTACTTGGAAATATTTACGAAGAACTTCAAAAGAATGGTCATGGCAGATTTGTAACAGCAAAAGATTAGAAATAACTTAGAAATCCATCAGTAGGAGAGAGGGTAATTATCCATGCCTAATCCTACAATAAAATTCCATTCAACTGTGGAAAAGAAATTTGGTAGAACTCTACCTGCTGCTACAAGCTACAGTTGAGGAAAAGGAAAAGATCAATGTGTTGCACAGTTATGAACATTATCTCTCTACAAATATGAACTGGGTGCATATACAATTATAAACTTGTAAGTTTTGAGATCATCTTGCAAGGTAAACACAGGAAACAGGGGTGCCTCTGGGGAGAACAGGGCTTACAGAGTATATATGTATCTGCGAATTCTTTTACTTCGTGCGGGTAATATTAACGTGGCTCCAAATTCAAACGTTTCAAACGGCTACAGAGTGAAAAGTCTCTCTGACCTGTCTGCAAGCCATTCAGTTAGTTTCTCTACAATAGATGTACTAGTTTCATGTGCCTCCTTCCAGACACGCAACTAATGTTTCACTTTTTCACTCAAAGTAAGTAGTTTAGGATACAATTTAACATAGATTAAATTAACAGTGGCCATAATAAATGGCCCCTGAAACTTACTCATCATCTTCCTCTTCTCGCTTGTGTTTCTTTTTACAGTGAATGGATACACTGTTGAAACAAACAAAAAATCAGTCAACTGGGAAATTTGAGAATCCCTTGCTCCAATAAGCTTGCTCACCCCACACACCAAGTGCCCCCTTCCTCGCGGAGAGGGATGGATATAGGTCACGAGGTCAGAGAGGTAACGTTCGGTGCCCCCACTAACCAGACACTGAAATCTAAACCTGCCATTGTCAAGTGGAGGGGAGACGGACCTGGGAGGACCAACGTGGGGAAGCCGTACTCGGTGCAGGCGCTTTATTTCCATGCTCTCACTCGGACCCATGTCTGTCCCTCGCTTTGTGGAAGAGGAAACTGAGTGTCCGAGAAGCACTGAAAGTGTCGCCGGGGTCTGGGCACGGAGCGCGGCGCACGCCGAGGGGACACCGGGCTCGAGTCGCCCGTGGTTCCGACTGGGAAAGTCTCACTCCTGGGAGTGGCGGCCGGGCCGAGATTCGAACCGGACTCCCGGGCTGTGCGGCCTCAGGGGCCTTACAGTTAACGTCTCTGGGGATCAGTTTCCTCATCTGTACACTGGGCTGCGAAGCCTCCGCGGAGCGCTAACGAGCCCGCGCCCGCAGCCTGCCCGCCCGCCCTGCGCCCGCCGGGCTCCTCACCGTCCGCGCGCTGCGCTCCCGCCGGGGCTGCTCGGGACTGTGCGGAGTCCCGGCCGCCGGGCCAGCTCGGCGCCGTCAGTCCCCGGCGGGAAGGCCCGGCCGGGGAAGGCCGGCGGCGGCTGCAGGAAGTCCGAGCTGCCGCTCAGGGGGAGGCCGCTGAAGGGCCGGCCGAGTGCGGCCATGGCTGGCGAGACCAGGAGACTACGACCGCGGCCCCGGCCGCCCGCGTCCCCAGGCCCCGCCGCTGCAGCCACGGCGACAGCTGAGAGGCGCCCGCCTCGGAGCCAGCTCCAGAGCCCGCTCTCGACCCCACGTCACACCTTCTAGAACCCTCCACCCCAGGCCGCCCAGGGGCATTCTGGTATTTGTTGTGTGTCGGGGAATCGCTGCCGCGAGGGATGCCGGGAGTTGGAGTCCTTGTAGACTACAAACAAGATGGCTGCCCCTCACCTTTTCCAGGGCTGGAGGACGGCTCTGCCAGTCCTAGAATATGACCCAGGTTTAAATGCTCGTTCCGCAAACCATGTAACTTGTCTGTTCCTCAGTTTCCACCGTAGTAAAATGGGATCATAATAGTGCCTACCTTCATAGGTTTAAAAACTCCTAGCGCCTGGCTTGGCGCCCGTAGCTCCGTGGTTACAGCGCCCGCCACATGCACCGAGGCTGGCGGGTTCGAACTCCGCCCTGGCCAGCTAAATAACAATGACAACTGAAACAAAAAAATAGCCTGGCGTGGTGGCGGGCACCTGTCGTCCCAGCTACTTGGGAGGCTGAGACAAGACAATCGCTTAAGCCCAAGAGTTTGAGGTTGCTGTGAGCTTTGATGCTAAGGCACCCTACCGAGGAAGACATGGTGAGACTCTGTCTCAAAAAAACAAAATAAAACAAACAAGAAAAATTGGCTTGGTGCCTGTAGCTCAGCGGCTAGCGCACCAGCCACATACATTGGAGCTGGCGGGGGTCGAATCCATCCTGGGCCTGCCAAACGAAGACAACTACAACTAAAAATAGCAGGACGTTGTGGTGGGCGCCTGTAGTCCCAGCCACTCGGGAGGCTGATGGCTTAAGCCCAAGAGTTAGAGGATGCTGCGAGCTGTGATGCTACGGCACTCTACTGAGGGTGATATAGCGAGACTCAGTCTCGGGCGGCGCCTCTGGCTCAGTGGGTAGGGCGCCGGCCCCATATACTGAAGGTGGCGGGTTCAAACCCAGCCCCTGAGGAACTGCAACCAAAAACTAGCCGGGCGTTGTGGCGGATGCCTGTAGTCCCAGCTACTTGGGAGG
>CAUYRH010131062.1:0-26392 GCA_963574655.1 Perodicticus potto | reverse complement strand
TTCTGACCTCCCCACCTGGCCACAGAAGGAAGCCGCGTCTGCTCCTTCCACCCGGTCAAACAGGCCACCCGCCCACACCAGTGGCCAGCAGATGCATCCCTGCGGGCCATCAGCAAGTGGCAGATTCCTGCGTCCTCCCTCCGCGGCCGGCTCCAAGTTCTCCCGGGCTGCGGTGCATTTCCCTAAAAAGTCATTTGAGGGACTCTCTGAGGTGTGTGCGTGTGCGTGTGTGTGTGTGTGTGTGTGTGTGTGAGAGAGAGAGAGAGAGAGAGAGAGAGAGAGAGAGACAGAGAGAGAGAGAGAGATTCCTGGAGGATGTCCTGAAGTCACCGTGATGCCTTCCGCTGTTCTCGGTGGGTATTGAGACTCCCCCAGAGACACTGCACAGCCAGCCCGCACTGGCAAAGAAGGTTCTTCAGCCACAAGCAGCTGACATGAAGAAAGTCCCCATCACCTCCTGGTCCCCACCCCACCTGGGGAGTGCCAGGAGGCAGGCCTGGGGAAATTCCTTATGTCCCTTTAGGAACACCTGGAGGAAACAATGGAAGTCCCAGCAGACCAGGGAAATCAAGCAGATAAAAAGCCTTCAGAAGTTCTGCCAACTATATGGATGCTGTAACCACAGCTCAGAAGACGCCCCTGCTGAGAGGAGGGAGTCTCTTACCCAAACGGGAAAGGTGAGCCCCAGGAAACCAAAGGCCACTTGGCATTATCTATCTGCCAGCAACAAGAAAGGACCCTGTGTCACAATGTTCTCCAGGGCTGCTCCAACAAGCTTTGACCCAGGGATAACTGACAGTGCAAAACTGATGTGGCATCCCCAGAACAACAGTTGTCTTGGACCAGACAGTAAATATGCAAATACTAACGAAAGTTGATTAGCAAAATAAAAGGTTCGTGCTTAATTTTTGTGATAACTGACACCACAGATGAGCAAAACAAGTTCTCATAAAATTACTGCACAATGTGGGCCACAGGTTGGATATCCCTGGATAGTTAGTGAGGAAAAACTTCAGAGCTGGGAAGCCAAAATCTGACTTGAGTACAGCAGAGACAGTCACAGCCTCTTGCACACATCTTAAACCCCACATCCTTGAATGAGGAGGATTTCGACTTCCCTTAGGAAACATCTTCCTAGACTACCACAGTCTACCCCTTACATGCCTTGCCCATTTACCAAGGTGAAATCTCTTTGCAGAGAGGGAAAGGAAAATCAAATAATGTTCTGGAGACTACTAGATAGAGAACTAGCAGATGGTGCTGGATGCTCATGCAAATTTGGGGGAACCCAAAATTTCACTATGTTTTTCTTGTCAGTAAGAGGGTTCATGAAAGTTGGAAATGACGGGAAGGTTTGGCTACAGCCCATTTTATGAAGAGCACACCAACCCATTGAATGGGATTATACAAGGTCTGATGGTGAAATTCGTAAACTCATCCTAGAAAAAGTGCTACTTACCTAATGGCTGAATAGCCCTGTGGTTACAGATGGTGGGGAGTCTTTCGAAGCTGGCTGTAATGATTTCAGCAGAGGTATGTAGCACTTTTTCTAGGATGAGTTCACAAACTTCATTGTCAGACCTCTTATGACTAATCCTTAAAGCAGAGCTGAAATACATGTGATCAGCAGCTGGAAGAATTCCCACCCAGGTTCCCTGACCTGTGAAGATTGTCAGTGTAGAAAGAGCCACGTGGACGCCCCTGGAAGTAACCCACACACCAAAACAGTCAGGGGAGAGCTGTGCCACCTCCCGGCACATTCGCGGCTATTAGTATGACAGTGAGATACTTGAATGTGAAAGAGCTTGTGATTTGTGTCACATCACCCTTATATTCACATGATAGAGCTTTTCAGAAAGTAACACAATTTGGGAGAATCACAGTGGATCACTGCTGACTTAACTGGTGAGGACCCCCTCTGCAGCTCCTCCTCCAGATGGGATCTTTCCCCTCCAGCAAATCAACATAACTAAAAGAGAGACTCGCAGATTTTTCTCTAACCCAACTAGTTGTGTCTAGAAGCCTTAATTTACTTTCAGCTGGCAATGGCAGTGGCCTGTTTTCACTGTCTTCACCCAGAGTGGTTTATAAGCAACTGTTATCGCCTCAGTTTTGTCACAATCTAATCTGCAGGAAACACAATCCGTGATCATCTGGATACACCACAGAAGGTCATGCCAGTTCACTCCATTAAGGACATTGGGTCGATTGAATCTGGAGAGGAAGAAGAAGCAACAGCAATGCCCTAAGTGCCTTGTAAGACAAATATGTGCCCAAGACACTGCGGCAGATCCTGAAGACAAAATCCCATTGCGTGAGCAGACATTCGTCCTTTCAGGGCACCTGCTGCCACTCGTTGCCACCTTTCTTACCAACTCACACGCTCATGGAAGCTCCATGTGCCAGTTAATGAAGGAAGAGAGCTCACATTCCACTGCTGCGACTTCACTTTCAGAAGGGCACAATCAACAGCAGGGGAAGGGAATCTGCCAGGTAGGAAGAACTTAACATAGTGCATCAGATGTTCAACTTTGCCTGATCTGAAAAATGGCCAGAGGTATCATCTTAGTCAGTTTGGGTTGCTGTAACAAAAATACCATGGACCGAGTCGTTTATAAGCAACAAAAATGTATTCCTCAAAGTTGGTCTGGGAGTCCAGGAGCAAGGTCCTAGAGGGTTTGGTGCTACTGAGGGCTATTCCTGGTTCATAACCAGTCTTCTTGCTGGACCCTCATGTGGTAGAAAGAGGGCTGGGGAGCTCTCAGGGCCTCTTTTGCAAGGGCACTAATCCCATTTATAAGATTAGCAGCCCTATGACCTAATCACCTCCCAGAAGTCTCCACCTAATTCCATGAGTTATTTGGGGATGAGGATTTTAACTCACAAGTTTGGGAGTGCACGCACAAACACTCAGGGCACAGGGAGTATGAGCCCTGCTCATTCATACTGAATGTAACATTTCAGCCAAATGGACAGAAGTGGAAAAGATACAAAAATGGTGACCAGAAATTCTGGGCAAGAGACCTATACAGGTGGACCCCTCTGAGTGGGTGCAGTGTGCCCTGAAGGGAAGGGTCTCAGAAGTCCGGTGCAGGAGGTGATCCATGGACTTCACTTAAGTCCTTTCACACCCTTGTGTTTGCTGATGGTAACGTAAACATGGAAATAGGAGCAGGAAAGGGAGCACGCTCGGCCTCCTAGCTGCCGAGGCTCACCTGGTTAGATGCCCTGTGGCCGTGTTTTCCAACCTGTCTTATTTCACAGTACGCTGGAATCTGTAGTGAAACTTCCATGGCACACTTAAATTATGTTGATAAAAAAAAAAAGTAAAAATAAAGAATATACTTAGTGTGCTTTGAACTTCTTTCAAAAATAATTTAATTAATTATCTTTAAAAATTTTAGAGGCACACCTAAGATCCTCTCTGTGCACACTGGTTGAAAATCACTGCCCTATGGATTGCTGCCCATAGCAGAGGCATCGTTCCTGGAAGGAGCAGGTGGCCACCTGAGGCACATCCCTTATGTTCAGACCCTCCATTCAAGTCTTTTTTGTCCTTACCAGAGTACAGAAGCTCCTTAATTTACAGTGGGATTATATCCCAATAAACCCATTGTAAGGTGAAGACATCTTAAGTCAACATCTTAAGACATCTTAAGCTACCTGATGTAGCTTAGCCTAGCCTGCCTTCAACGCTCTCAGAACACGAACATCAGCCTGCAGGGGGGGCAACACCACCCCACACAAAACCTATTGTACCACAAAGTGTTGAATAGTGTATGTATTTTATTGAATACTGTAATGAAAGTGAAAAACAGAAGGGTCGTGTGGATACTTAACGTACAGTTTCTACAGAATGCATATTGTTTTCACACCATCGTAAAGTCAAAAAATCATAAATTGATCCATTGTAAGCAGGAGGCCATCTGTACACATTTAATCTGACAATGAATGTGCCTTCCCGGCCCACCGCTCTCCAGCACCACTGCCCCAGGCCCCTAGAATGCTGTATTCACAGGCATCATATTCCACAATACTCAACAGCTACTGAAAACACTTTTATTTTTCACTGATGCTGCCACAGACAGAAGCTGTGTGCCTTTTAGAAGCTTGAAATGACCTATGGGAGGCTCAAGTTTAGGTACCCGCTGAGACAGGCACCACCGTGGAAGTTTGAAATGCTGCACTAAATTAGCAGATTGAAACAACATCCGTCTCACCCCAGTTTCTGTGGGTGAGGATTCCGGGCACTCCGTAACTGCCTACTCTGCTTCAGTGCTCCCAAGGCTGAAATCAAGCTGTGGTATGGCACTGAGGTATCATGTGAAACTCGGGGATTTTCCTGTCCCAAGCGCATGTGGTTTATTGGCAGTGTCAGTTTTCTTGCATCTGTAGAAGTTAAGGTGACTTGCTTCTTCAAGGTAGCAGGAGACAGCATTGCTGCCTTAATTCAGACCCTCTAATCAGGGCTCCCCTGATAAGGCCTGGCACACCCACCAGCTTTTTTTTTTTTTTGCAGTTTTTGGCCAGGGCTGGGTTTGAACCTGCTACCTCCGGCATATGGGCCTGGAGCCCCACTCCTTTGAGCCACAGGCGCTGCCTTTTTTAATTATTTTTTATTAAATCATAATTTTGTACATTGATGCATTTATGGGGTTCAGGGTACTGCTTCGATATACAATGTGAAATGCTTACATTGAACTAAGTAACACATCCATCACAATTATACTCATTTCTAAATAGTTTTGAAATGTACCATTGCATCATGCACAATTTGCTTTTTAGAGACCTTTTGCCTTGGCCATCCTACCTGGTCTAATTATGGGTGCAACATGCACCACACCACAGACTCCACCCATGCTCGCCAGGGTGGGCCAATGCTGCTCTGCACCATCTTAGTGTTCTGGCTACCAGTACGAGTCCCAGCCAGTAGGTTTCTGCAGAAGCTGTGGTTCCTGCAGCAGCCACAGGATGACCAGGCCTGAAAGTCATGAGTAATAATTTCATTCCTACTCACCAACCATTTTCTGTCTCCCTTCCACCCTATAGATTTCCTAACCCTTCAGTAATCAATTTCCTGCATTAAATCCCTTTCTGTCTAATATACCTGGTGTGGCTTCTGTATTTCTGCCTAGGATTATAGTTTCTCCCAATTAATTTCAGCCTAGTCTTGCTCAAGTGATTGGGATTCATTGTTCTCTTTCTTACTTTCCTTCCTTCCTTCCTTCCTTCCTTCCTTCCTTCCTTCCTTCCTTCCTTCCTTCTTTCTTTCTTTCTTTCTTTCTTTCTTTCTTTCTTTCTTTCTTTCTTTCTTTGTTGTTGTTGCAATTTGGCCGGGACTGGGTCCGAACCTGCCACCCTTGGTATATGGGGCCAGTACCCCACCCACTCTTTTTTCAAGTGGTAAGTTTCTTCATATAATACACACAAAGTCCAGTGTGGATTTGTAAGAAGCATGAGTGGAGATGATTACTGAATTCTACTAAAAAAGTCAACATAAGTTCTTCAAGCCACTCTCAGAATTACACTGACTACCTGTCCTAGCACAGATTTTTATGTTAGATTAAATTTTTTTAAGTAGCACAGATACAATTGGTGCCAGATATTTATACATATACGTCTATATATGTCCCTTTATATTTCTGTATTCTTAATTAAGTGATATGGCTTATCTTCCGACAAATTGCACACAAGAATTTTTTTCCCCAAATGGTATATATTCCCTGGGGTACTGGGTGGGACACGCCCACCTTAGGAGGATCCCTACACAGCATGAGCACCCCCCCCCATGGCAGCACCAGCTTTCCTGAAGCTTCTGTAATCACGTATCATGCATTTTATAAAGAGCACTTTAATATGAAAAAACAATGGACAAAGAAGCTTTTGCTCAACCTGAAACCAATCAATGAGATAGCCCAAATTGATAGTAGGATTTCATGCTACTATTTCTGAGGTCTCAAGTATATTAGTTTTTCTCTTTTTGTTTTTTAATTTTAAGACTTTATTCTTTTAGATCAGTTTCAGATTCACAGCAAAAATGAGAAGAAAGTACAGGGATTTCCCATATCCTTCCAGCCCCACATATGAGCAGACTCCCCACCGGCCACACTCCCCAAGTGGCTCCTTGGGTACCATTGAGGGACCCACATTGACTTGGAATCATCAGAGTATATTGCAATGCAGGGTTCATTCTTGGTCCTGTGTTCTGTATGTTTGGACAAATGTATAATGACGATGTGTCCACCACCGTAGTATCACACAGAATTTCATGGCCCTAAATATCCTATGTCCTCTACCTGTCACGTATCAGTTTCACTTCCGGAGCCACCAAGCCTCTGTCAGGATATCTCTATGCAGAGAAAGGTCTGCTGGCTGTACTTTCACTCGTAACTAGCTCCTAAGGCAGTCCCTGCAGGCTTAAGCACTAACCAACCTGAATGTTTGAGTCTGCCAGTTGGACACTGTAGCTTGCCGGCATATGGGCAGTGTTAAAATGGTTAAAACTCTTCCAGCGCTTAGAGGAATTTAGACCACCAGAGCTCCATAAATTAAAGACTGATAACACTCACTCTCCTTGGGCCTTCTCCAGCACAGCATTCTGTTCTGCCCCGTCTCCAGTTGGTTTGACTTGGTACATTTCCTAAAAACAACGGCCAGGTGTCCAGCACTGCCAAGCTGAATGTCATTTCCATTTTGGATGAAAATTAGCAATTCAAATTTAATTCTACTTTAAATCTTCCAGAATCATTTGTAAAGATAACCTGATTTGCAGCAAAGCTAGATGATTCTGACAATAGTTCCCTGCTTGTTGTTAGACACTCAATAAATGTTGACTTTTTAAAATCAATTCTTTCTACTAATGATAGTCCAATGATCAATTTTTAACCTAACTGGAGAATACACCAATTTTATTAGACTGAGTAAAATATTACCAAGATGATTCAAGTAAAGAAGTCAAATTACCACAAGTCTCGATTTCTTAAGACCCAAATTATATCAAGCTAGCAAGATTTATTTTGTACAGGCTGATGTCAGTAAGGCTCTATACACACAACAATTGATCTTCTAACATTACCTTCCAAACTCCACAAAAAAAGCTTGAGGTTTTAAAAATTGCTTAACCATTATGATCTTTAATTCAAAAGCAGAACCTTCCTCTCCACTATCTCCAGGAATTTTTGAATTTAAATGAGCTAAAATACCAAACCAGCATATTGACCATTCTTATGCCAAGACTTTCAATCAATAAACTCTCTAAACCTAATAGTTTCAGTGATAGAAGTGTTCAATCATTCATGCACAGAGATGAGGATGTGTGTAGTTATGGTTGAGAGCCAGCTTACAGGATAATTAAATCAACTCTGCTCATCTTCCTGAGGACTGCCTGAGAAAGATGAGAGAAATAAATAAAAGGTTGAAGACAAACTCCAAACTTATTTAGTGTAACATTCTTTTTGCAGGATTCCCAGTGAATACAAACAGAAGGCAACGGTTCCCCAACACTTTCCTCTTTATTCTCAGAACACTGACTGTTGCAAAGGGAAAATTAGGATTCCTAGTGCACACTTCAAAGCATGAACACATTTTGACAATCACACAAGGCTGCCATGTTGCCTAAATTCTAGAGGTGTGCAGAACACGACATAATAGTTCAAACAAGAAGTCAGAAAGAAGGAAATCACCCTAAAGCAAAATTTCTCTTAGTTCATACCATTCATGTTCCTGAATTCTCTGAATTTTTGTTTAGGAAGCAGATGGCTCTTCTAAGAATTTTTAATAAATTAAAACATGTCAGTCATTTTTAAGATAACAATGGGCCTTTAATCACATTTATCAGTACCTTGCAGCTAGAATTATTTAACAAGAGAATTTTTAAAATTATCACCTACTAGTAACTCTCAATCTGAGGTGAAAAATATTTTTAAAATGCAATCCATTGTCTGGGTCTTTTGTCTGAATGGGACATATTTAGGTCATGCACACAGTTCTTCCCAACAGACCAGGAACGGAAGCATATTTCTCTTTAATAAGTCACGGTAGGAAACCACGTAGATGCCTTGTTCACCCCCTACCCTGTGGTTGAAGACAAAGCCAGAGGGACAGTAGCACTGCAGGATCTCAGGAGTCTCAGGTACTAAGTCATTGCAGTCCGATCATAACCCTGAACCCTGGATTCTCGTATGAGCAGGTGGCAGTTCCTGCTGCACTAGATCGTGTAAGTGCCAGGGCTTACTTGTTACAGCCGCTCCTGGTACTCTGCAGCCTGCTCTTAGGCTAGTTCCTATTGACACTCCCTGGATTCTTTTAAAAGATTATTCTTACCCTCCATAGTAGTATAGAGTCTGAAAGATCCCAAATACCACCCTGGCACACAGGCAAGCATGCCCAACCCCCCCACACACATACTTGCCTGTAAAGGATGTCAAGTCCACTGTTAATAGAACAAATATCTGCCCCAACTTGACCTCTCTGCCCACATATAGGCACCAGGCAGTGTTCTCTGATTAATGATGATGATGAAGATGAAGATGATGTTTTTTAAGTGGTAATTCCTGGCATTCCATAAAATGATAACTTAGCCCAGTACGCTGGACAAATATAGCAAATTACACAGGGTGGCTTATAAGCAACAGAAGGTCATTTCTCACAGCTCTGGGGGTGGAAGTCTGAGGTGAGGGTGTCAGCCTGGGTTTGAGTGCGGCTTTCTTCCAGGTTAGAGATTGCTAAACTCATGAGGCAGAAAGAGGGTAGGAGAGCTCTGGGGGTGCCCAATCTATAAGGGTACTAGTCCCGTGCTTGAGGGTTCTACCCTCATAATCTGATCACTTCCCAAAGAACCCACCTCCCAATAGCATCACACTGGAGATTAGATTTCAACCTATAAATTTGGGAGGGGCACAGACGATAGCGACAATGAGATGGTGATTGTTTTTAAAATGATAACGCCTGGTACCCCATTATATCATAACACAAGATTGTTAGTACTAGGTAGAAGTTTCTATAAAGTGCTCTGTGAGATAAAAGAAATTCTAAGGACTTGAGTGTGATTGGCGAGAAGTCTGGAGGAAAAGCAGGAATCAGTGCAGTAGGTCCTGCGTTCCTGGATACAAGATGTGGATTTGTTACTAAGTAAATGTTTCTTTTTTCTTTTTTTTTTTTTTTTTTTTTTGAGACAGCGCCAAAAGCTATCACCCTGGGTAGAGTGCTGTGGCTTCACAGCTCACAGCAACCTCCAATTCCTGGGCTCAAGCAAGTCTCCTGCCTCTGCCTCCCAAGTAGCTGGGATTACAGGCGCCCGCCACAACGCCCGGCCATTTTTTGGTTGCTGCCGTCATTGTTTTTTGGCAGGCCCAAGCTGGATTCGAACCTGCCAGCTCAGGTGTACATGGCTGGCGCCTTAGCCTGTTGAGCCACAGGCGCCGAGCTGCTCAGTGAACCCTTCCCTGCCCACCTGCCCACCTGAGGACTCTCTGTTTGGAAGAATGCTTATTTTTCTTGGTTACACTGTTATTCCTTCTCCTGCCTGTCATTGTCACAAGATGGTAAACTTTCTGGGTGCAGAGATTTTTATCTCATTCAGTTACCCCTTATTCTTGTGACCAAGCAGACTGTCTGGCCCAGAGTAGGCATGAAATAAGCAACGGTAGACTAAACTGGTAATGGGGATATTTGTGGTGTCTCACCTGCTTAGGCACATTCCAGCTATGAAATAATCCCCTCTGTCTTAAAGCTGGAAATGTATACCTAGATTTTTGTAGAGTGGCCTTATAATCGCCATTTGTTTCTTCAAGTTTTATCAGTTAACATCCTAAAAATAGGAACAATTATATGGAGTCCTGCTACAAGAAGCAGATACCACCCAGTCTCCCCTCGCACCTGGAGGGTATGTGTAGGACACACCTCCCAGCCTTCCCTGGCTTGGAAAGCTCAT
The DNA here is from genome assembly GCA_963574655.1 of Perodicticus potto. Taxonomy (NCBI): domain Eukaryota; kingdom Metazoa; phylum Chordata; class Mammalia; order Primates; family Lorisidae; genus Perodicticus; species Perodicticus potto. Next base: position 16,461 of record CAUYRH010131062.1, on the reverse strand, counting down.
TACGGAGCACACTGACTAATAAAAGGATGTGTTTTGTCAAATTCTACAGGCCTACCCTCATGAGGTTCATTCACCATCCCCAGAGCACCTTCATCCTGCCAAAACACACTGGCATGGAAAATTCCTATTTTGGAATGGAAAACAGTACTTCTGTTTCTATAATCCCCTTTGGACTTGAGATGAACACATTAACCTAAAAATTATGTGTTACTCTCCACGTCCCTCTTCTGAGCCAAGATGAATATTTAGTAAACAGTGAATTGCTTAAGGAATTCAAGAAGAATAAATCTCAGACATGGGTAAAAGAAATGAGGAAAAACGTAGATATTTTTCCCAAGAATATTTGATTGGATATGTTAAATCTAAATCTCTTATTACGTGTAAAATGTGTGTGTAACATCTTTGCCTTTCAGGAAACAGCCTGGAATTCATAAGGTGCAGGAATGTCTCTGCTGAAAGAAACCCTCCGAGGCCTCAGGGTCTACGCACCTTGCGTGTCCTAGGAGATGGTGGCCCTGCTGGGACCTTGGCAACCACAAAGGCCACAGAAAAACCAACTGATGACAATGTTAGTGTAAGTTTTCATGTCCAGAAGCCCGTGCTCATTTATTTCAGTACAGAAGAACTGTAACTTGCTTTTTATCTGCTTATTCACAGGTGATCAAAATGACTCATTCTGGTCTGTACCTGAGAGATTGATCAATGACCAGGAAGCCAATAAAAGAGGAGATCTGTAGTACAATCAACAGGCCTCTTTCCTATAAGTCAGGCTGCTTAAAAATGTATATTTGGAACAACATTCTATATTTTATTTATAATGTGCTCTTAGGTAATTTCTCTAGAAATTAAAGGCACTGAAATTATCTGGCATGTTTTTGTGATGTCAAGCGACTATTAGCAAGGTCAAAGACAATGTTAATTAAGCACAGGGTTTGCTAATCTCCGTAAAGTTACTAAACCATTTTTGAAATCACAGAGTAATGGAGGCTGTAGCATGGGGGGGTGGGGGGGAAATCAGCCTGCAGTTGATATAAGCTCAAAAAATGCTGTGGTCAATATAAATGTTTATTCTTTGCCATGAAAAAATAATCATTTTTTCTGATCCATGAAAATGTTTTTATAACAATGTTTCCTTTTTATGCATGCAGATCTCATTATCTTTCTAATCAAATATACAGAATTCTGCTAACCATGTATATAATAATCTGTATATCAAGAAATTCCTCAAAAAGGGGTAAACATTATTTGAGAAGCTGAAAATTACTAGCATCAGATGTCACTATCAATTAGAAGTGTGACACTGACAGGCACAGAGCTCCTGGTCTCAGCACTGAATTGATGAGCCCTGTGATATGAAACCTGCTTTTGCTTAACTCCAAACATGTAGATATTGATTTTTCTTCATGGGTTACGTTTCCACTGTGAAGTCTGAATTTTCAATGCAGAACAAATTAAGATGTTATAAGCACCAACTGGATTCGATATGTCTGAAAGCATAAGAAGGAATTATTTTAAAGGTGGTTCAGTGAACATCTAAAAGTAATATATCTGGGGATTTCTCCTTGCGCATGTCAGTATAATAAAGTACTTGGAGATTTATTTATCAAAGGACAAAATGTCTGCGTTGTAATAAAATAAAAATAATCATAATATATATTTATTGAACATCTCATTTTTGTATACCACTGATATATGCTAAGTGTTTGATATGTAACATTTAATATGGAATAGACATTATTAGACAATAGTAGATACTAAATAGTTTATGTTTTATTGTCCCTACATGACACATGAGGAACTGAGGCTCCTGATGGGTGAATAACTTGGTTAAGTTCACAAAGTCAATAAGTGGCAGGATCAGAATTTGCTCTATTCCCTTGCGTGTCAATTAAAAATACACTATTCTTTTAAACGCCAACGCTCTTTGGTTCTTTTCAAAGTGCACTCAAAGATTGCATTTAGCAAAATCAATCATACTAAGAAAGATATAAATTACTATATGGAATATAAGCGAAATTTCCAGAATATTTGGGCAATACAAAACTTTGACAGGCAAGATGAAGGCCAGTGATTGCCCAGTAACCAGTTTGATTTCTGGCCTCAACTGGATCAATTTCACGAGACGTCATCACTGTGAAACGGGGATGTGCATAAATAATTTTGCATGTTACTTCACCTTCACTGGTAATTGTTGGAACAATTTTACATCATTTTCATATAGACCATTGGAAAATAATAAAGAACCCAGAAATAGACCCACACATCTGTGGACAATTGATTTTTGACAAAACAATATAAATTGAACCATAGACCTAAATGTGAAGGCTAAAACTATAAACCATAATGAAGAGAACATAAGAAAAACATTCTCTCTGCAAACATAAGGGTATTTTAGCTATGACACCAATTATAAAAAAACATTACGACAAAGAAAATAAATTGGGCCTAATTCAATTATAAAACTTATGTTCCTCAAAGACAGTGTTAAGAAAAAGAAATTGCACATTTTCTGGGTGAAAGATGTACCTATAACCCTGACTTTTAACCTTACAATAGCAAACTATGTGACCAAAAGATATTCATCCCCATAATAATCTGAATTTACAAAAAAAAAAAAAAAAGTGTAAAAAAGGGTGGCTCCTTACCACAGCTTGCTAGTAGGATGCCAGCCCCTTATACCAAAGGTGGCAGGTTCAAACCCAGCCTTGGCTGAACAGCAAAACAGAAAAATAGTCAGGAGTTGTGCTGGGCGCCTGTAGTCCCAGCTACTCGGGAGGCTGAGGCAAGAGAATTGCCTAAGCCCAGGAGTTGGAGGTTGCTGTGAGCTGTGTGATGCCACGGCACTCTACCCAGGGTGATAAAGTGAGACTCTATCTCTACAAAAAAAAAAAAAAAAAAATGAAAATGAAAATTCCGAAAATTCAAGACCCAGAGAGAAATGTTTGCAATACATTTATCTGACAAAAATAACAGTATTCAGAAAATATAGAGACTCTTATAACACAATAAGACATCAACTCTATAAAAGCTGTCAAAATATTTGAAACTACTTAACATAAGAACATACATAAATTGGTCAATATGCACATGAAAAATCCTTGGCATCTATACTCATTATAAAAAATGCGAATTAAAGCCTCAATGAGCTAGCACAACATTCCGACTAGAATGGCTAGATTTTAGCAGACTGACAATATAAAGTGTTGGTGAAGACGCAGAGCGACTGGAACGCTTCCAAACTGCAGGAGGATAAAATGGGACAGCTATTTTAGAAAGCAGTTTGGAAGTTTCTTATGGAGTTAAATATCCATATACTCAGTTATCCAGTTATTTCACTTCTAGATATTTAACAAGGAAAATGAAACATGTTCACACAAAGACTTTAAATAAGTTTTTCCATAAGATTTATTTACATATCCAAAACCTGAAAATAACCCAAATGTCCATAATCAGGGGAATGGATAAACGATTTGTAGTATATTCCTATAGATAATATCTCTCAACATTACACAAATTAATATTCAATATCAGGGATGAATTTCAAAATATGATGCTGAGCTTAAGCCAAGCATAAAAAAGTGTCTGCAGTGATTCTATTGACATGAAATTGTGGAACAGCAACACCAATGTGCGGTGAGCCAATGCTTACCACAGCTTGCTAGTTGTCTCCAGGGGAAAGAGGAAAGTTTACTACAAAGAATCTAGGCAAACATTAGGGATAGAAATGCTCTTTCACTTGACTGTGCTGGTGGTTACAAGGATGTATAAATTTGCCCAAAATCATCAGGCTGTACAATTAAAATGGAAGTAATTTATTAAAAATAAATTATAATCACTATGCATTTTGTAAGAAGAATTACAGTTACCATTTTCACATATCAGATTGTCAAAAATTAAAAAGTGCGACGACACATTTTGGTTAAGGCTTTGAGGAAATAGGTCCTTTCACACAATGTTGGTTGGAATGCAATATTAGGAAATCTAGTTGGCATTTACCTTCTGACTGAGCAATCCTACTTCTAGTCAGTTACCCTGAAGATATAGCTCAACAATGCAAATACATATATGTACAAAGTTAGTGATTGCTACACTGTTTATAATTACCAATTATTAGGAGCAAGGGACTCCTCATGCTTAAGAATTTTAAAAACCAATCCATGTATAGAAGAGCGTACTGTGCAGCTCTTGAAAAGAATGAAGAAAATTTCTGTGAACTTATATGAAATGATTTCCAAGGTCTATTTATTGCTAAGTGAAAGCAAAGTGTAAATTCTATGCCTTGTGACCTTTTGCATTAGAAAGAGAACTAAGAAAATAAATATATACCTACTTATTTGTGTATAAAGAAACACAGAGTATACAAACAAAAAAAATTAAAAAGTAGGGTCAAAAAAGCATGAAAGGGGAGGAGGGTAATGTTTATCTAGGATACTATTTTGCAGAGTTTGATTTTAGAAGGACGTCCATGTATTATATGTACAAAAAAGAATAATGAAGTCAACCATGATCCTAAAACATAAACAGAAATAAACCTAATTATATTTCAAATGAGAGATAGCGCTGCACATAAAAAGGGGGAAGAGGTGATCCAAGTAAATTGTAGCCTCTTCATTTTTATTATGTATCCTCAGGCTGAACAGAAAGAAGAAATAATAAACTAATGTTGAACTCTACTCATCGGGATTTATCATCTTTTTCCAGTGATGTGACTTGGCGATTCTAATCCAATTGCCATTGAGCAGGAAAGTAAACATTTTGTGGCCAAGAAGCCGGGATCGTCAATGTCAGGGACACAGTAGGAGGAGATGACAATAACTTTTTGGATTAAATTGAAATTGGAGGTATCAGCACGAACCCACAGTCTAATAAATGGATATTGATATAAATGGACTCATTAATATACACATTTACATTTGCTATATTAATAGATGAGTGTGAGAGTGTGTGTATACATGTTGTGTGTCTCCTGGACACAAAGGGCAGTTTGAAGGGGCTTCCACTGGCTAGAGTGCATCTCCTAATTAAGAATTATAATTACATATAGAAATGAATTGAGTAATAGTAGAAAAGTAAAACTCCTTCCAGTAGAATCATAAAGAATACACTTAAAAGCAAGGATAAAATTAGAAAAGCACCATTCGATAATCATCAGATAGTAATTTATTTTGGACAAGAATCAGTCATAGATACTAGAAGTGGTAAAGGAAACATTTGAGAAAAGACAGGAGATTCTTCTAGCCTCAAACTGTCTCCACTTGCGATAAACTTTAGAAAGGCAGAGCAGTGGTTTATAGCAGAGAGAGCTTGAAGGCCATGACTTTCACAAAGTGATCAAAATTCACATTATTGGAAAAGGGATAATTCAGTACCATGTACCCTGACATAATGTACTAAAAACAACATCCACTCTGTGTTATTCAAACACATACCTTGAATATATTCATGAGAAAACATCTGGCAATCCCCAATTAAGAGATGATGAGCAAAATAACTAGTCTGCACACATTAAAAATGTCAAAGACTAAGGAATTATTCTAGATTAAAGAAGACCACAGTGACGTGATCTAAATGCAGGGAGCGATGGGGTCCGCACCAACGCTTTGAACACCTTACAGTGGATCCTCTCCAGTCACAATGCATTTAATAGAAATACATTCCAGAAAATACCTAAAAACTCCCTAAATATTTGTAACTTAAGCAGCATACTTCTAAATTATTTGTGGACCAATGAATAAATCACAATAGAAATTAAAAAATATTTTGAACCAAACAAAAATTTTCAGAAAAATACATGTCTTATCTCTGAAATGCCTCTAAAGAAATATTTAGAGGGAAACTCATAGTTTTAAATATTTATATAAGAAAACTAAAAGAGTTTAGAGTCAAGAATTTAGACTTCATTTAAAAGGATGTAAATATACACACACATTAAAGCCAAATTCAATGATAATGAAAAACTATCACATAAAAATAAAATCAGAAATAATGACATCGAAAATAGGCAAGCCATCAGAAATATAACAAATTACAGAAGTTGAGATATTAAAGATAAAAATGTTTTAACAACCCACAAATTACCAGAGTTGTAATAAGTGAGATATTATTACAGATCCTACAAGCATAAAAGGGCAAATTCAGATATAAAATGGCTTTATGATTCATCTCTCATTTGAAAGTGTGAGTGATTATACATCAGTTTTACAGTAGTACTGAGTACATTGGATATTTTTTTTCCATTCCTGAGATACTTTACTAAGAAGAATATTTTCCAGATCCATCCATGTAAACATAAAAGAGGTAAAGTCTCCATCTTTTTTTAATGTTGCATAGTATTCCATGGTATACGTACACCATAATTTACTAACCCACTCATGGGTCAATGGGCACTTGGGCTTCTTCCAAGACTTGGCAATTATGAATTGAGCTGCAGTGAACAACCTGGTGCGAATATCTTTAAAGGAGGGAAGGGGCGGGGGTTGGAAAAGGAGGAGGTGGTTCGATAGAGGGAGAGTTAATGGTGGGACTACACCTATGGAGCATATTGCAAGGGTACAAGTCAAATCTACCAAGTATTGAACACAAATGTCTTAACACTGTGATTAAGTAAATGAGGTGAAAGCTATGTTAATTAGTAGGATGTAAGCACTCCAATTTGTACAAATAATCAACACACTGAACACCACAAAGGCATAAATGTATTCATGATTTATGTATATATGACCTGATAAAAAAAATGGCTTTATGTCCATAAATGTATCAACATAGTGAAACAGTCAAATTTTAACCACATAATGAAAGAATCTAATTTCTTGAACAACACTAATTACCAAAATTAATTGAAAATGAAACATAAAATTTGAACTGCTCTTTATCTATTAAAGAAATTTAATCATTATCAAGAACCTTTCCATGATGAAAATTCCAGACCCAAATAGTTTCACTGATAAGTTAATCCAAACACAAAAATGTAAATAGGAACAACATCTCTGAAATTACAGCAGGAAACACCTGCCAATCCACTTTGTAAGATCATATTTAATCAAAACCAACCAGGTAAAGACAAAGGAAATGAAAACTACAGACCAACATCCTTCATGAACCTTGGCCAAAAACATACAAACAAAAAACTTAACAAATACAAACAAAACCAATCCAGAAATATATAAAAAGGACAATACATTGCAACCAAGTGTGTTCTATCTCAGAAATGTAAGGTTGATTGAATAAAAAAATATTTACCATCTTCACAAAAGGAGATTAATGAGATTAACTATATAGTCTTATCAATTAAAATGAAGGAGCCATTTGACAATATTCTCAAATAAGTCTTTCAGCAAAGGAAGAATAAAAGGAAACATCTTCAAGTCAATAAAGATACCTTTCAAAAATGTAGCTAAGATTATAACCAATGAAAATTTACAGGATTTTTTCCTAAGATCAGAAATAAGGAATAAGGAAAGATGCCTGCTCTCACCATTTTTATTAAACATAGTTCTAGATATTCTAACCCTTGGAAGAAAACAATAAAAGTAAAAATATATGTCCACTAAAATGATACAAATAAGAATATTTGTAGTAGTCATATTCTGGACATGATCCAGTTGCCCATCAAGACCAGAATGGATAAAACGATGGTATAGAGAGGAGAAAATTACTGAAACATATGCATGGATTTCAAAGTATCAAACTGAGCAAAGAGGTTGAACACTTAGAAGTATACATTGTATTATTCTATTTACATAAAGTTCCTGGGCAGCAATAAGTTGTGTATGGTGGCAAAAATCAGAATATTGGTTGACTCTTTAGAAGAAATGAAGGGAAAAGACATAAAACAGAACTTTCTAGAATAACAAAAGTATTCTATGTCTTGGTAAGAGTGTTGCTTACAGGGTATATGCATTTGTTACACCTCAACTAATTGGCCCTGAAAATCTGTGCCTTTTACTGCTTGCGAATTGACCTCAGAGACTGTTAAAAGAACTGTAGTCAGAACTTGAAAACTAGTTAGCAATATGGATTATGGGCAGGTGTTCCAAAATGCCTCTTTAAGTATATAAGACATGAACAATGAATAAATCTTTTGAGGATAGAGAATAAAGCCACAAAATCAAAATGGCAGTGTAAAAATAGTGAGACCCAACATTGTACACTTTTAGGGACTATATTAGCAGCGTGACACACAGCTGCTCACTTCTTCAGGGACTTCCAGATGCCTGCTGTTTCTAGCATGAGGCAAAGAGAAAGCCATGCCCTTCAACACTGAACCTCGGCTTGACCTTGGGGCATCAAGCACGTTTCATCCACTCTCTGAGCCTCCTTATTCCATCTGGCAGATCCCAGGTCACATGACTGCCTCTCCACTTTTCAACATTTGCTATCCAGTTGACCATGATAAAACAGAATCAAAAGGGGCAGCACCTGTGGCTCAAGGAGTAGGGCATTGGCCCCATACACCAGAGGTGGCATGTTCAAACCTGGCCCTGGCCAAAAAAAAAAAAAAAAAAAACCAGAATCAAGAAAAGGATAAAAGGGGATTGTGTGGGTCTCACTTTACTGCAAAGTAAAGAGATATAAAAAGCAGACATGGTGAGTTTCTCCCTAAAGCTGTCACAACTGCGTCTGGCAAGGTGGGGCTGGGGCTGCAGAGAGAGATGAGAGCTGTGAGGTTTTTCATTCAACTGAAAAAAAATGGTAAGGAATTTGATGTGGAGGAAAATCGTGAGATGATTGGAGCCATGGTAGAAACTGGCTGATTGACAACAGAAGATTAAAGTATATCAATTCATAATTAGAAGATAGTAAATCACTCCCAAACTAGTTTATTTCAGTGTAGTGAGTACATCAGGGAAAATGAGACGTACCAGTTCAATAAAACTTAGGTAGGAAACAGACAGAAACAAAATGTAAAGGCTTATTTTGGCAAGAAATTGGGACCTCTGGGACCTGAGATTCTGTTTTGGCTTCATCAACGTTCGCTTTGATTTCTGTCGTTTGACGTCTTTTCCCCTTCACTCGTCAAGTTGAAAGATGAAATTATAAATGTTCTTTCAATCTTTTTAATAATATAGATAAATTGGGAGGATACATTTAATCAATAAAATATTATCCAAGCTTAGCACTTTGTAAGAAAAACACCAACTAATTCACTGGTATAAATTATCCTAAATTTGTTTCTTACTACCTGAGAAATGAAAGAATTGAAGAGTGAAGATTTATATTCAGGAAAAAATTAAGAGTTAGAGAAATGTTTATAATGCATATCTCAAAACATGAGAGAAAAAGAAACATACCATTTCAGCTATTTATTTGAATATATTAGTTCCCCACTAAAAATAATTAAATGATGTTTAATGCCCACTGACCTTATGGTATCTGAGACCTTAGTAGAATGCAGGCCTGCTATTTCATCACGTGAACTTGAAAGTGCACGTGGTGAGAGGGGTGTGTCCTCTTTTCTTGCATTTTCTTTGCATCTCATCCGTCCTCATTATTTGGGTAGATTGATTGTTTTTCACGTGGTTATTCCTAACTTTTTTTCTGCTGTGCCTTGTAAACAAGTCTTCTGGTTTCATTCTCAAGAAGAAAAGTAGATCTGAGCTAATTAATAAAATATATTCACCAAAGTGCTGGGTCCTTTGTGTAATCCTGGCCACAGGAGCGTGAAAATAATTAATCTTCTAAGAATTTCTGGTGAAGGTCTTAAAAATTAGTACCTTCAGACCACTGATTGGAAATTATTACAAATTACATTGTATAAAATTAGACAGATTGTAGTGATGGTAACATCAATTACCTAAGTCCCTGTTCATTAAGCTTCTTCACACAAAGTTGGCAAGGTTAAAGACATCAATTCCACATATTTCAACATCGACCTGAGTCCCACAGTGGTGTGAGAAAGCGGCGGCGCGGTGTCACAGCAGCACACACCTTCCACCTTCCAGGGGGATCAATAACGCGCTGCGCTCAGCTGGTCACGCACGGCTTTTCCATTGCGCAGGTGGCGCTAATTTATGAATGTGCTCGCGTTTTTAATATAACACCAAAGTCCGAGGCACGCACCGCGTCAGCACCTGTTGGGTACTAAGTTGTAAGAACCTCTCCACGCCGCGCGCTCTGGAGCCCCAAATGCAAAGTAAGGAGATTCTCACGCAAATGAGCACAGGCTATTGGTCAAGGCCGAAAACCATGTTAACTAGTTGGAAACAGGTGAGGCAGCGGTGAGGGATTTCTTAGGAAAGAAGCCCTCAGTGTGCAGTAGGAAGAGGGTGTGTGGGGGCCAGGAACAGAAGGCCCTGTGTCTTCGTGCAAATCCTTTCCCAGGCACGTTTTCCCCGCGGGGAAGTGCCCCGGGGGCCGGAGAAGGTCCGGCAGCTCCGTCTGCAGCTGCAGACAGAAAGCGGCGGGCGCACTTCAACCTCTCCATTTCCCACCCCGGTTCCCTCTCTGCTTGTTCTGTGGCTGCAACTATAGGTCACAGCTGTAAAAAGTAGAGAATACACGCAGACAAGGTGTTCCGCCGTGCGTATGTGTGTTACACCCGGAGCGAGTGGAGTAGAGAAACGCGGCGCACTGGGTCCAAACCCAGCAAGGGTCCCTTATTGATGGGCGGGCGAGCCGTCTCTGGACCGCTGGAAGCCGGGTGGGAACCTCTTAAAAGGGGCTTTGGGGGGATGTCCTTAACGCAAGCCGGAATTCCCAAGGACCAGCACGTGGTGAGGGCTTGGCCGGACTCCGCAGTTATCCCTAAAGTCCTCCGCTGGCCTTCCTGTTTGCCGCGGAGTGTGGGAAGCCTCCAGCAACACCGAGCGGGGCGTAACCGGGAGCCAGGGGGGAGCGTCTGCGGCATCTCAAATATCTCCAGGAGGAACGCGTCCCCCCTAAATATCAATGGCGGCGACTTCGTAGTATTTCGATGTTGAGTCTCGCAATGAATGGATATGGTGTATGGTCTCTATAAAAAAATAGAAAATATAGCCAAAGAGAAATAGAAATGTCCAAGTGTCCTTCACAATATTCTAACGGTTCTGCATTTTGATGCTGACGTTATTGTACCAGCACGTATCACAGGTCTCTGTTTTCGCGTTAAGTGACACTACCTGGGGTCACGTATTCCGAGCTCATCGAGAGCTCCTGCCACTAGTTAAGCTGCTGTCTCTGCCCGGAGGATGTGGCGCTGGCGGCCTGGGAGGTCCCAAGGCCCCCAAAGGGCCAACTCCACAATCTGGCCAATAGTGGACGAACAGAACGGTGAATTACAAGTGATTTCTTTACTTGAGCTGTTCGGTGCCTGTTACTACTCAAACACCCCAGAGTGGGCGTGCGCTGTGTGGCGAGTTCTTTCCCACCCTGCGAACAAGAGCGCGTCTCACTCTACCGCGCACGCCGAGTGCTCCCCGCACAGCTGCGTTTCTGCGCCCTTTTCTCCCCAGTTTTAGTCCCGAGGAGATCCCAGCAGGAACTGGGGGGGGGTGGGGGGGTAGAGTGAATGGTGGAGAGATGGGAAGAGGTGAGTGCTTGGTGGTGCTATGGAGCCACCATTTCTACCCTCAATAGCAACCTCCAGGCTTCTAGATACGTGACAAAGAAATTTAAGAAGAAAAAGGAAAGCTCGTCACGTGTAGCCACTCTTGTTGGGGTTTTCACTATTTGAAAATGGAAACAATTTCTAGCTCAAGCCGCAGGGAATACAAGTACCAGAAAGGCTTTCAAAACTTGAAATCAAGACCAGTACTGTGATACGGTTTGACAAGTAGACAGTTTCTGCGCGAAGACTCACACACAGATAATGGAAGCTGAACGGCTGGGTGGAAGGGAAAGAGAGAGGGAAACGTTGTGACAGGTGGCTGAGGCAGCAGGCCAGAGGGGCTCTCGGTGTGGGGAAGAGGCTGAGGCCCCAAAGACAAAGGCCAAGGCAAGTGTGATTGGCATTGGGAGGACCATCCCCCCCCCCAGGTTTTCCTGGTAATAGGGAAACCTTTCACACACACACCCCACCTTGGATTCTGAGGGTGTCAATATATAACATCCATTTTTCTTACTTGCACAGAAGAACCACTTAAAAAATACAGCCATAAAGCAGGTTAAGGCCAAACTGTTGCCTCCATTAGTAATGAAGCTGGTGCAGGGGTGGCTCAAGGAGAGGGCAGGTGGCTGCTCCATCACTGGGCCCAGGAACCATTAAACGCCTCTGCCCACAGCATCATGTATCACTCAAGGCAGAAAAAAACATGCATGTTCAGTAGAGACCAGCAATTCCCTGGAAAGACTGAGCCTCCTAGACTGGGAGGAGAGAGAGAGTGGAACTAGAGACAGGAGAGTGTACAAGAAAACAGGAAACAGGGAGGCAGACAGACGCACCCACCCCACACACCAGGCACCCACATGGTGTCACGGGCACTCAGGCTGGCCTGCAGGAAACACATATAAAATGTCCAGGGGCAGCTCCTCTGCCTTGACCCTAACAACGTGTTAACAATGAAGTAATTATGCTAATATGAACGATAACTGGCTCAGTTCATTTTTTTCCCTGGAATTTATTTTTATTTCCTGTCTTGATAACGGTGAACTTCATCATAAATCCTGATCCCATGGACCCTATTAAGTCCTAACAGGACTTCAAGATTCTGCGGGGAAAAAAAATCCTTATAAAAGGTATTTAATGGATAAAAGAAGCATCCACATATTTTTGCAACCTTGACATACAATTTCTAGACTTCACAATGTGGGTGTGGCCAATGAGCCAATTCAGGCTTTTTATTTCCTGGGTCGAGGGCCTGTATCGTGGAGGAATGAAGACAATTGCCCAGGGTCAGACTACTTCGTGCCAGGATTAGGGTTTTAATAAGGGCTTGGGCCTTCCTCAGGCCTCAACGGCTGCTTCTCCGTCCTTACAAAGCCTGATTTCTCCTTCTCTGTGTTATTACTAGCACTGTAAAGAACACGGTCTTCTCAGTGTCAGAGTAAATGTTTTGGGTCCAAACCTCATTATAGCTCAAGGCCAACAACATACGACTTCAATTCTTAGGAATTTAGTGTTTAACACCCACAGAGAGTTGGTCACTGATCTTCTATAACTTCCAAAAGTTGGAAAAGAGACTATTAATTGTCTTATGGTGAGAGATACATCCCGGTAAATATGGAAACAGAAATACCTCCAAATGGAGGTGGTTCCTATTCTCCAGCAGGTCTCTTTGGGCTGCACGATTCTGTTTCTCTAAAGTCATTATCACCCTACAGGGAACTTGAGAATTTAATTTTTATATGCTTTCTTTGAACTTTATCTTCTGTAATAACTGTCATTTATTTAAGCACTAGAAAAATCAAGATGCATACCCTTCTCCTTTGAAAGAACAAAAATGTCAAAATTACTATGAAAAAAGGTAAAAATTTAAAAAGATATGGCACACACTTGGCTACTTACCAGTTGAGATGGGGAATAAAAGAGTGCCTTGTCCACAGAGGATTTAAAAGCTAACAGGCTCTGCTTTTAAGGATTAGCACGCAACATTAGTGACAAGATGTCTCTTCCCACCGGTGCAGGCTACTCGTCCACCTGCTCCTTCTGCGCCCACCACTGCCTGTGCTTTTGACATCCGAAGAGTCGATGTAAACTGAACCTAATTAGCGGTCAGTAGTTATTTGTAAAGCCAAGGAGTAGAGCACATCCTTGAACAGGGGCCAGTGTCAGGCCTTTCTAGACATTGATACAGAGGCTGGGAGCCAGGTCCCGCTCTCAGAGCCCATGACGTGGAAACTTTGGGAGTAAGCGTCTATTGAGAACCCCCTTTCTCATCATGCAAATAGGACTTGCCCAGAGATAAAGCTGTCTCGAGGTGAGGAGAGTCAGGATGTGGGGAGACAGACTCTGGGTAGCATATTAGAAGATGAAAATGTGGCCATTTCTGATGTTGAGTCAGAAAACTTACCTTTTGTAAGTTAGTTTGGGCTTTCAAATTCTGTCTTTTGTAACTTAATAACTAAGAAACCACCCAATGTGTATTTTTTGTATCTCATAATGTTATGAAATGCCCTGCTCCTTCCTGCTTCCAGCCTTAGATTTCAGCTCCAAACGTGCCCGTTCGGTGGTGTCTCATCCACATCTTCCAGGAGACTCAACTAGTCAGCTCAACTGTTCAAAGCTTCCACTGAGCTCCCCCCACCATATCACAATCTGGTGAGGACGATGATTGGTATTCACTGTTAAAAAGTCTATAAAATATATTTATTGTATAATCATTGGTCGTACGACTGCTTGGTTGTAATGCAGTGGATATTTCAACTTTACCTTACCCACAAGTAGCATCAACTCTCCCTTGAAATTCTCTCTTCCCTTGGCCTCACTCACAGCACTTGTTCTTGTCAAACTAAAATCTGATCCATCTTTTATCTTTCAACACTCCTTTCTGCCCCCCAGGGACACAGTGGGTGGAGGAACCCTCTGTCCACGGCAGAGTCTGGCCGAGGCGACTCATGGGGTAGCTCTGGCCTCTGTTTCCCACCACGACCACACTTGGCCTTCTTGAGTCTCTCGGACACCACTCTGACGTGCCCAGCACTGTCGCCCCTCGCGGAGCTTCCTCTCACACAGCACTGACGTGTGGAAGGACCGGAGAAGCCACCCCGGTGCCGTTTGAGTCCCTCAGGCTCACCTTCCTTCTTTCCCTCTCCACTCTCACCATTCCGTCGCCTGCCACCTGTGCCTCTTTCCTTTGATTCCCGTATGTTTCCTTCATTCTTTGCCTCTTTTGAGAATGGCCTCTGCTCTGCCATCGGGATTCAGCGTCCTCCTCTCTTCTCCACATGTGCCTTCTAGAAGCCATTGTCCTGCTGTGCGGGGTTGTGCCGGGGGTCTGCCTGCCTCTGCCAGCGAGCCCTGAGGCCTCCAGGGCAGGAACCCTGACATTCCCCACTCAGCTCCAACCCTGAGGACATCGTCTGATGCCAACGTCTCTAGGAAGAAATACTTTACTGACAGCCAGAGACAGAGGTGCCAGGTGTCCACACGGACACTAAAATCATTTCTTCTCCCTGCTCTACTGTCAATATCTTGGCACCAGCATCTTTCCATAAAGAGGGTTTTATGGACTGACCAACCTGATTCAAAACTCCAAACTCTAAAATGCTCCAAAATCCAAAACTTTTGGAGCATCAGCATGAGAGAGGGATGCCTTTGTGTCTGACGGCTCAGTGTCCTCAATGTTATTTCATGCACAAAATTATATAAAAATGGCCAAAAAGTACCTTTAAGCTGTATGTGTAAGGTGTATATGGAACGTAAGTGAGTTTCGTGCTTACACTTCAGTCCCACCCCCAAGATATCTAAGATACCTCGTTTTACATATGCAAGTATTCCAAAATCTGAAAAAGTCTCAACTCTGAAAAACTTTCTGGTACCAAGCACTTTGAATAAGAGATACTCAACCTGTAATGATGTCAGAACTTTATTATTAAACACTTTTTTTTAGAATTGTGGTTCAAGCTGCATCCCTGGGGGAAAAAAGAAGGAAGAACAAAGAAGAAAACATTGCTACAAAGTAGGTCATTTAGCCATAAAGTAGATGACAGCTGCATGACCATGAATCATAACTTAAAATGTTTTTACTGTCTCAACATATGTCACTGTGGTACATTGTTTGCAAAATGTCTGCCATAATTGCCTCCCCGTTGCCAGGCACTTACACAATCCCCTCCCACGCTGCGTCTGGGCAGCATCATGTGACCAGTTTTAGACAATGGAACAAAGATAATACGTGACCAACACAGGACTAAAAAGTTCTTGTCCACGGGGTCCTCCCTTTCCACATCGTCGTCATAGAAAGAAGCCTGGACTTGCCTGATGGAGAAGATGAGCCGACCAGCCAAGAGTCCCCACACAGCCCTTGGACCAGCGGGCTGCCAAGAACCAGCCACCAGGGGGGCCTGCTGGGGTCAGCAGTCCTGGCCAGGATGCTCCAGAACAGAATAACCTCTGGGCTTACCCACATCCCGACAAATAAACGATGTTCATTGCTCCTTGCCACTAAGTTTAGGGATGGTTGGTTGACGGCAGAACCTGCATGTGAGTTCCCAGGCTGGCCCTGTAAGTCCCACACACAGTGTGTAACATGACACGTACACATGGATACACACATCAGGCACAGTATGTAACATAACATGTACACAGGGATACATGTATAACGCAGATATGTAACACGTACACACGGATACACGCATCACGCGCAACATGTAATAAAATGGATGAGAGATTAGTTACTTTTGGAGGGATTATGTTTCCTGGATGTGGTTCAGAATAGGCTCCTTTCACCCAGGGTGTAAGACGATTCATTAGAGACATTCTTTAAAAGTTTTAACAAAGCATTTTTAAATACTTTTAAGCGGCCAGCACTGTGCCAGGTATAAAGCACACAGTGTTGGACAAAACCAAAGAGGCCTTTGACCTCATGCGGCTGACTGTCTAGGGGG
>CAUYRH010131058.1:0-38794 GCA_963574655.1 Perodicticus potto | reverse complement strand
AATATACAATAAATTATTTCTTTTATAGTTTTAATTCACATTTATCTGCTTATTAGGATGTTGAACACACTAATATGTTTATGGGTACTGATATAAAAACCCCAATTGTGGCTCAGCGCCTGTGGCTCAATGGGCTGAGGCACCAGCCACGTACACCTGAGCTGGCGGGTTCGAATCCGGCCCGGGCCCGCCAAACAACAATGACGGCTGCAACCGAAAAATGGCCGGGCGTTGTGGCGGGCACCTGTAGTCCCAGCTACTTAGGGGGCAGAGGCAGGAGACTTGCTTGAGCCCAGGAATTGGAGGTTGCTGTGAGCTGTGATGCCACGGCACTCTCTCCAGGGTGACAGCTTGAGGCTCTGTCTCAAAAAATAAATAAATAAATAAATAAAAACCCCAATTGTTTCCTTTGCCTATTTTTCTATTGATGTTCCAATAAAGTGTATTTTAATATTTTTATATTATCACATAGTTGGGGTATTCTCTCAGGATGAACTAATGATGAACTAATGGGATATTGAAAGTCAGTGGATCATCTTCCTTTGCAATCAGCTGCATGGTCAACAGTTTTAAAGTCGTAAAAAGTTCTCACACAGCATAGATCTTTCTGCAGGCTGGTAAAACACAGTAGTTTTATATTGCAATGCTATTTGAAATGCTAGTCAACAACAAGTTCAGAAACTTGTGCCAACATGTAAATCAAGTCATTACTTCCTTCAACAAGAATATCTTGCACGTTATACTTAGTTCTATATCTAATTTACTTTTCGCCCCAAGTTCTTTATCTCACTGGAAACAAGTAATTGTTTGAGAATGATAGCCAGTCCGTAAACCACACTTTACAGATTGTACTATAGGCTTTTGAATTTTAAATGCATATTTAATTTTCTCTCTTTCACTCTCATATACATGCACATAGAGAGAGAAATGTATACATGTATATATGTGTATATACTTATGTGTGTATGTATATAAGCGTATGTGAAAATTTATGTATATAAGTATGTATTTTATGCATTTATATATAATATATATGTATCATTTGTGCTTATATATGTCCTAACTTGTTAAATTTGTTTCAAAATACTGGAAAAAAATTAACAGCTATCTCCCATATGCCCTAAAATGGAATCTATTGTTGCTTTATTCATAATGAACACTAAATAAACAGTTGCTTTTTGGACACATACTTTAGTGACAGTAATTAATTATAATGAACAGATTTGAGTTAATTCAGAGGATTATTTAAGATTCAGCAAGTAATAAACAGTATTTATTTAGCACTTAATAGATGTTGGATATTGTCATAGTTACTGTAGCCAGTTAAATAAATTATTCCTACCTTGGATGTGAGCAGTTAGAAGTTAGACACATGAAAAACAAGTGCAATATAGTGTCACATGTACCCAGAAAGATTTATTTATAGGATACTATAGCAGTTCAGGAAATAAAATGATTGTTGCTAGCCAGTGATATTTGAAGAGAGCCAGGAAAAATCATCCTAGAACTAAGATTCTTGAATTTGTGAATCTCAGCTATTTTTTATGATGAGTATTACCTTCTCTATATACAGGAATATTGTAACTTCTGTCTTAAAAATGTATTCCAGATAATCCTTGCTTTACAATGGGGGTATGTCTTGATAAACCCATCATAAGTCAAAAATGTATTTAATATCTCAATAAACCCATTGTAAAATGGAAAATCTAAATCAAAACATTGTAACTCCAGATGTTCTTCAACTTACAATGGGGTTACATCAGTAAAGTTGAAAACTATTAAGGTGAACCGTCATAAATTAGGGCTGCCACTTCCTTTGACTCTGTGTACTGGACTGGCCACCTACCTGTATCTTGCATGCATTGTAGAATACATCACCTTGATAATGTGATCACTGAAATAGGTTCCATTGTGCTTGATCAGATGGAACCACAGAACCCACAAAGGATATTTTAAATTCAGCAATAAAAATTCAAAATCCAGTGGGACATAAAATAAATTGACTCTGAACTGTTTTAGTCCTGTAAGCACTCTTGTTTGTGTATTTGTACACATTCTAATTAACTGAGGTTCAAGAAAAACCATCTACTTTTGTTCCTTTTTTATTTTTTGTGTCTGTGTAACACAAGTTGTCTTGAAGTCCTATCTTACCATGTTGCTAAAGAGTAAAGGAGAACAGCGATCACTCACCTCTTCACAAACATCCAGAATCTCACAATGTTTAATCATAAAGTCACAATTTTGAGAATTGCTTTTTTAAAAAATTCTTTTTCCTATAATTGCCTACGACTTTTCACTTTCTTTTCTAACTGCTGGGATATCGGTGTTTTTAATCTCTCACCAATTTCACTCTTCTTCCTTTCACCACTGTGAAGTAGTGTAACATTTTTCTGAACATTTTACCTTTTATACTTTTCATACTTTTTTCTAAAAATACCGATTACATCAACCACCTTACTCAAAATGATTCTTTTGGGGGAAACCTAATAAAATTCTAAGCCCATTTCAAGCTTTCAGTCTTATATCATGTTTACTTCAGATAAACATCTGTATTTAACCAAAAAATCCAAAGCCTTATAACAGAAGCCCTACCTTGCACAGCAAAAGTTGTTTCTAATATTTTAGCTTTTAAAGAAAACTGATATTTTAGAAACTGACTTTTAAAATGGAAGTAGACTAAGTGAAAAATTTAAACCTGTGAATCTGAAACCCCACATTCTAATAGTTAATGCCAGGGTCCCAAGGACGTTGTGAAAGATTGGTTTTGCAATAATGAACAGAAATTATATTTATGTTCTAAAGCTTTTTTGCTCTTAATTTGTTTTGAAATGTTTTAAAAATTGTGTTCTGTGGTCAAAGATATGTAATTGAATTGATCTATGGAAAGATTTTTGAGGGAAACCCAATGTACTGAATTTATATATACGAAATTTGGAAAAAAAAAAAAAGGAAACAAAAGTTGGGTTATTTGTCCATACTATTCCCCATAGCTTTAAAGGTTAATCATGATGATGATTCATCTTCAGAAAGAAATGTTTCAAATAATACTGATTATTGTAGATACAGCACTTTTTATAATAGGAGAAACCTAGAAGTGCTCATCAAAAGAAAACTGATGAAAAAAGCAAGTTATAGCCAATTATAATATCATTTTGTTAATTTTTAAAATCACACATTAAATTTTATAGCTATACATATATGTGTGTATGTGTGCATATACATACATATATATACATATATATATGCGTATATACCTGAAAGATTATATACCAGTCTAACATCAAGAAAATCTTAGTAAATGCAAAGGATTTTCACTACTTCTGAATTTTTTTTTACAGTTTCAATTTTATAACATTTTTGCATCGCAATACATTTAGAATTAAGAAAACAACCTTAATAAATATAATTTGAAACACTTCAGTAGAAGGCAATCATGGAACTTAAGACTATCCTGGCGGCGCCTGTGGCTCAGTGAGTAGGGCACTGGCCCCATATACCGAAGGTGGCAGGTTTAAACCCAGCCTCGGCCGAACTGCGAAACAGAAAAATAGCCGGGCGCTGTGGTGGGTGCCTGTAGTCCCAGCTACTTGGGAGGCTAAGGCAAGAGAATCACCTAAGCCCAGGAATTGGAGGTTGCTGTGAGCTGTGTGATGCCATGGCACTCTACTGAGGGCCATAAAGTGAGACTCTGTCTCTACAAAAAAAAGATTATCCTTATCTGTGTAGGCTCAAGACAGTAGCCAACGGCATGTAAAGGTCTGTGACCAGGTTATGATTTAGAGACAAAGAAAAAATAAACACCAGAAATCAAGGTCAGGTTCTGGATCAAATCTTGGCAATCAGTCAAAACTAACAGGTCGTCATCTGAGATGAGGTTAGAGATTGAACCAAGCAGATGTTCCAGAGTCTGGAAGCACAGTGACCTTCCAGACAATATAATGCTGTGGTCAATTTACCAAAGAGCTAGAGAACAAGAGGAGGCAACTCACCCACTGATTGGGAATCCTGGGCCCTACACACAAAGAAACTTGATGATTACAATGGCTAGGAAGAAATTGAGAGGGCCAAATCACAGAAAAAGGATAGCCAGTTTGAACAAAAATGGGTGAAGCAGAAAAAATGCACATTCTGCTGAGCAAACACGTAGGGGTGAAGTCGTCTTTGTTCACAAGGAAGGCCTATCCATGTCTTCTAGTGAAGTAGAAAGGAATCTGAGGCTGTGGCTAGCCGGGATGTCAAGGGATGACAGGTGTGTAAAACTGGATAGGGGCCCAGCAGTTTAAGAGACAGGAATGAAGAGTGTCAAATTCTACTGGAAAGCAGGCTTTTCTCCATACTCTTATTTGTGGTGCAATCATTTGGGAGGACTACAAATATTTTGAAATTACTCTTTGTGGGCTAGCGTAATTGCATCCTCTCTTTGTGGCTATTTCAAAATAAGGTCTCACAACTTCCCATTTTCAGCTTATGGAGTTTATTTGTTTGCTTGTCCTCATACTTTTTTCTAGGATGCAATTCTTTCCCCTTTGTTATGTTTTCACAAGACACTTCCTCACCTTAAGAAGGTCACTGAAATTTTCAAGTATATTCTCCAAGGACAACTCCCCCTCCCAACCTGATGTTATCCATGAACTTAAGGAGTAAGAGCTCTACTTAATCATCCCAGTCATTGATAAAGATATAGTAATGGACCTAGGACAGATTCTGAAGCATCACTCAATAGCCACCCCCATCCCTCAGGGCAGAGTGGACCGATTAATAACTCCTCTTTGAGTGTGACCTTCCAAGCAGGGGCACACCCATGCTTTAATAGCAGGATCTCAACTCAGCTTTGCTGCTCTCTAATTAATGTCATATGAGACTGAATTAAAAGCCCGAATGAAATAAAGAGCTTATATCTATTGCTTTCCTCTTAACCACAGGGTCTGTCACTGTGTCACACAGGAAATTAGATTAGTCTGATCTGATTTATTCTTCATGAAGACATACTTAAAAAAAAATCTCCCTGTAGAGCTTCTATATGTTTGCAAATTGAGAACTGGTCAATAGAAAGCACATAGCAGACTTTGTGCTTTAAAAATTTACACTCTGGATACAGAGATCCCTTAGCAACCAGAAGAATTAAAAGCATTGTGACTTTTATTTTAAGTACTAAGATCAATGTACAGGCATACATTTGCTCCAAATTTTCCGTGACTTTCCACACAAAAGATATGAATAAGCCTCAGTGTTCATTTATTCATTATTTTACTCTCCTCACACATCTTACACAGATCTTTGTAGAAGCTTAAGATCCATCCTCAGATCTGAAAATTTGTCAAAGTCTCTGAAACAGCCCTATGAGAAGATCAATGATATGATTTAAAAATAACTCAAAGGAGTTATTTTTGCTACATCTATGACAAGTTCATTGGGGTACCTCTTCCTTATTAGACTTAAAAAATACTTCTCTGCATTTTTTATTAATTTTAAGAAAATCCTGTCAGGATGATTATGTCAAAAATGTGAAGTACACTGACTGTTTCTCAGGAGTCCAGAACAAATGTGTTTTGTAGAATTCTTAATCTTTTGGTGTGTACAAATATATACATGCATATAGAGGTTATACCAAATTATCAAAATAGTTTTCTTTTCCACATGTTCAAATAAATAAATGAAAAAAAATTAATTGCGATATATGATCGAGAAAAATAATCCTTTAAGCAGTAAATAATCCTTTAAGCCTAACCAAGTTAGGCTTTTTGTTTGTGTGTGTGTGTGTGTGTGTGTGTGTGTGTGTGTGTGTGTGTGTGTGTGTGTGTTTGAGACGGAGTCTTTCTCTGTTGCTCAGGCTAGAGTACCATGGCATCAGCCTCAGTCACAGCAAGCTAAAACTTCTGGGTTCAAGTGATCCTCCTGCCTCAGCCTCTGAGTAGCTGGGACTACATGTGGCCACCATAACACCTGGCTATTTTTTTTTATTTTTTATTAGAGACCAGGTCTTTCTCTTATGCAGGCTGGTCTCAAACTCCTGAGTTTAAGTGATCCTCTGCCTTGGCCTCCCAAGTGCGAGGATTATAGGTGTGAGCCACTGCACCTGTCCCCAAATCAACCAATTTACAACACAAAATTAAGACAGATTTTTTTTTTCTCATTCTCTCAGTCAGTCTCTGTAAAGAATCTTCTGTGTGCCAGGGACTGATTCAGGAGACACAGTTAGAAACACATCAGACTAAGGCTGTATTTTAAGGGGAAGAGTCAGACAACAACAAGCACATAACCAATAAAACTAATATAGTATGGAGATTTCAGTAACTGGTGTAAAGAAAAATGAAGCACAGTGGGCTCTAAGAGTGGCAGGTGGTAACTTAAATGGGGACAATAGGAAATGCTTCCTTCTGCAAAAATAAAGGAGGTGAAGGTATGAATCATTTGGTTATCTGGGAAAGAATATTTTCAGACAAAGAAATATCAAAGACTGGATTGAGTTTTTTTCCTCTGTATCTCAAGTAAAGGGACTTGGCCCTTGTGGCCTCAAATATTGAACTAGTGAGGAAGAAAAGATAACATAACTGTACACATGCAGATACCAGTTAATTTTAAATGGTAATATTGTTTTTGATTACTTATCATAGGCCATAAGAATTTATAATAAAACTTGCCCTGTAATAAATGTATTTTCATAAAGATAATCCTACATAACTGAAAATTATTCTATTCAAGAAATGTTATTTTTTCAAAAGTTTTTAATAGCATTTGCGCACTAGAAAAATAACTCTTAGCAGTATTTTCCTAAGTTTTGTTGTTATATTTTGAGTAGTTACAGGCAGAGAAAAGTTTCCCTATAGGTAGATATACACACATGGACACCCCATTCAACACACACACAAACATTCTACTATATCACAAAAGTGATAGAACAGTTAACAATTGAAATTGGAAAATATTAACTTGTTCACCTTGCATAATCTTAAAATATGTATGAAATAGCCAAGAAAGTAATTTGAAATAACTATGCTTTATATATTAGAAGAAAGAGAACACATTTGTCTTATTTAAAACAGCTTAAACTCTAAAGTATAATGAACTGAAAAATCACTCAACACAATTGCCAAATGTATGCTATCGTTTTTCACCTATTCTACTTTCCCCTTCAGAATTAAGCATACAGAGTTATTATTGGCACCTATACAGAAGAAAATCTATAATGTAGGGCACTTTTCAAAGTGTGTCAATTTTAAAAGCTTAAAAACAGTGCTATTTTATGGAAAGTGAATGATCTTATCCTTTTTACAATTTCAACATATGATTGAATCAACTCAAGCATTCAATCAATTACATTACAGGTAAGACCAGCTACAACATGACTAAATTATCAGATTAACCTTCTGTGGATGTAATTGGAATAATGTATTATCTAAATTGTATGAAAAGACATTAACATAAAGTATATAGTTTGGAAGGCAGAAAAATATGGCTAAGATGATGTTTACCTAGCTCATAGGGAGAATAGGATCACAACATTGTATGATAAGTTAGTAATTGACAAAAGAGATAGAAATAATGACCTATGGTTAACAGGAAGGACTAGGGCAAAGAAAACAATAATGTGTAGGTGTATGCCAGCTAGGTTAGCCATAGAAGAGCTTGTTCTGACTATAAATTATAGACACAAGGGAAAATGCTTAATTCTCATACGGTAATGCTTGATTACTCAAGTGATAGGAAGAGAAAATGTCACTACTCTGTTAACTTCATTCTTTTTCCTGACTAAGAAAAAAAAAATTACATGGGTTGTAAGTTTACAAAAGTTTAGTGTCACATTTGCAAAGGAAGAACTGTAATAGAAAAGAAAGTTGCTTTACAGAAAACTTTAGACTTTTTAAGATTGACATATTCCTAGACAGCCTTTTTCCCCTCAACAAGCTATTCAGATGGACCTATTTATAGATAATTATCGATGCCATTCATAGTTGTAAAGAATGAATATATGAAGAGATTAATGGCAAACAGTTCAAGTTTCATAAGGCAAAACTGGACCTGGCCAAATCAGTTCTAAATTTGACATAATTTTTATGCCATAGTTTTTAAATGATGAGGGTGATAATTATTATAATTCTGATATCTGTTCCCCAAATTTTGAATTCTTAGATACAGAACATGTTTCAGTTAAGTCTACTTCTATATAATTGAGTAGGCTGATAATGATTGTCTATTAAATTTTATTTCTGTAAGAGTTATCAATAATTAGTGTCTATCTTACAGAAAAATAATGTGCATGACAACATCCCTTTTAATTCCGAAAAATCCAGCCACAGAAGCATACATATAGAGGTTGCTTCCATCACATTAACCAGTTATGACTGATAGCTTGGCACTGCTTATCAAATAATGAACATGTGATGTCCTGAAGACCAAAAATACCTACCATGGACAAAACCAGAGCCTTTATTCTGTACTGCTAGATCAGTGGTATTTTTAGAGATCAAGGGGATTTTAAATTCTTCTCTTTAAGATGATTAATCTAGAGAAATAAGATGCAATATCTTTCCTGTAGTTTATAACTTCTATTTTCTGAACACAAAATTCTTATTAGTGAGAAACACATCATATTATCACCCGCCTTCATTGCTCTAGACATTATCTGAGTTTTAGTTACAATTAGTTTTCCTTTTGGGAAACAGTTTACAGAGGTTGGAAGGAAAGAAGGAGACAAGTTGAATCATTAATCTTTATATATCAATCTCTAAGGATTATCTACATTTTTATTCAATTATCTTAAGTAAATGTGAAAGCTCATATAAGTGCTGCAAAACCCTTTGAGTCTATTGTTTAAGATTGTGGTTAAAAATGTAAAAAAATAGAGAAAAATAACTTATTTGATTTCATTAAATACTTGATAGTTTACATGAGCACTGCTTACCTACTAATATAGTTGGTAACACTAATATTAAACTTAAATATGTCATAAATTTAGCTCATGAGGTGATAATGTATAAGATTATTATTAAAAATATCTTAGCAACCTTCCTTCTCACACACATAATAATCCTGTTCAGCACAGAGATAATGGAAATTGATAAAAGAAGTATACTGAAAATATAGTGAAACTTGGTGATGACTTCAAAAAAGCAATGTCCTAGGAAGAAAGATTTAATAAAAAGACAAAAGAGATAGCTCTTTATATTAGTAGAGTAATTCCATCTAATGGAATAATATTCCCAGCTCTAGAATTCTTCTAAGAGGCTATAAATAGGGGGGATAATAATGCCCTTCCCATAGGAGTTCTACCAATCCACTCGGTTCTCCTTGATCTGCAAATAGTGAAAAATAAAGTATAGTCTGTAATGGATTTTATCAGGTTTGAGATTCTGAAGTGCCCCTAGCAACTGTAAATGCAAAATTATTTACTTTCCAAGCAACTTGAAATAATAATCCATGTTGCCAGGGGCCACAGCAGCAGAGTGGTATATAGTAGATCTGATGTACTTACTTTTTTGAAGATTTAAATAATTTTTTGTAGACCATTGCTTAAAATTATCTCATGCAATTTTGCCCAAATCTTCAAGAAAAAATTAGTATTTTCAGAGCTAAGTTTATTTTATTATGCATGGAGAAATATGGACAAACTAAAATTTCCAAGCTTTCTATGAGAGCCTTGCAAATATACTTTATTCAAATGCTCAGGTATAAAATTTTGGCCCATGCCAATGAGAAATTAACAAGGTTCTTCTCACTATCATCTGAGCTGAAGTTTCTCTCTTAAAACAAATATTTTGTTACACCCCTTTTACTAGGTAGATATGAAATTCATGGATGATATCATATGCTTAGACATGTAATTTTTAAAAATCAGTATAGCGTTTCACTTATAATTTATTATAAAAACAAGAAAGGACAGTAATTTACAATCAAATAGTATTTATCTCAAAATGTATATTATATGGTGCATTTGTATAGGATTAGAAGTAGTTATTTTATGGCTTAGCTATGGAAAATTATGATGAATGTAAATACTATGACTATCAATTGATAGAAATGTGCTGTACTAGGCACTCATATGATATAAACAGTGCCATAAATAGCCATGTTTTCTAAAGTGATGACAAGCATTTCAACTACTTCTGAATAAAGCATGGCTGAATCTTCTCTTGATTTGCTGGTAGTTTTTTTCTAAAAAAATCCATGTGAAATTTTTGTGTGAAAAAAATATACTCAGTTTTGTTTAAAAATGGAGTGATGTTTGAGACTGAAAGATTATAAACATATTTTTTACCCACTTGAGTGTCCAGCTCCATAACGAAGAGCTGTGTATTACACCAATGGGTTTTCATTGTGAGAAACAGTGACAGATCTAAGAGCATCCCATGTCTCTTCCAACCACAAGCCCCAATAATCGTATTAACAAAAAATCTCCCCTCAAATTTCTAAAATGCCTTCAAGATGAAAAGTAACAAGCTGATTTAAGCAATGGACTAGGTCCAACCCTCAGGTAAAGACTTGAAGCAAGCTCTACAGAGTATGTGTGTGCTGTGGGACCACAGGTTATAATTTTCACAAAACACAAACTATATTATTAAAAAAATGTATGAGTCCTCCATGACACAAGTAAGCAAGTTTATTTCTGAGGTAAGGTATGCCAGGTGTTTGGAGGAAAAAGAGGTATCTCTGGCCTCTGGGAATCTTCTTGAATTACCTTCTTGTCTTTCAATTGTAAATCCTAACTACAATGACTAGTTTCATCAGACTCTGTGAGTTCTTGGCTGGAGGAGAAGGAATCCTCAACTGGAAATTGGTCTAGACAGTCCTGACTAGTGGTTGATGATCTTTAATGAGCTCTAGAATTGTGTCATTAGGCACAGGCCTCCCTGCAAAAGGAGAGTCCTGGGCAAGGAGTTTAGGCACTTTAATGTTGGTTCGGGTGTTGCAACTAATCCACCCTCGGAGTTGTTCAAGTTTACTTAGGCTTCAAACACCTCAGTTTTCTTATCTGTAATGAGGAGGAAGTGGTTGATGATCTTTAATGCCCTTTCTAGCTCCAAAATTATAGACTTTCAGGAAATCTGTCTGGAGACTACCCTTGTATTAACACTTCAAAACTAACAGGAATGCCAGAGACCAGCAAGGGCTCTCAGAAGTTAGAGGAAACAGTAAATGGTTAGTCATTTCCTCTGTTTATGATGCTGAGTCTGCTCACTGCAGTTCCTAAGGAGCTGATGGAATGTAAAAGTTCAAAAGGGGATGTTTAGGTAACCACTCCACACTCCAGACCTATTAAGTAGGACATCCTAAGAAAGGGAATAGAGAGATTCATGGTTCTCCTA
This sequence comes from Perodicticus potto, assembly GCA_963574655.1. Classification (NCBI taxonomy): domain Eukaryota; kingdom Metazoa; phylum Chordata; class Mammalia; order Primates; family Lorisidae; genus Perodicticus; species Perodicticus potto. The sequence continues at coordinate 27,491 of CAUYRH010131058.1, read as the reverse complement.
ACCCCCCAAATAAAATCAGCTTGGTAAATGCTTGAGGTCTCTTGATTTGTTTCTTTGTTAAGTGTTTCTGTGTTTTAATAAAACTTATAATCCTCTTATATCAGCATTAATTAAAGCCTTTTCCTCCATTAAGACTGTGAGCTATGTAGTATATGATTTTATATTTCTCTATTCCCAATGCCTAGCATAATGCTTGATATTAGCACAAATTACATATATCCTAATCCATGCTTTCATATATATGTTGATATTATATATATTCTGAAATTTATATAAATACTTCCTAAATTAATATGGTTATCATATATGTCCTAAATCAGTTTTTAATGTTTTCAACTGAAACATTATAATTGTACATATTTAAAGGAATATAATTTTATATTTTGATACATATACATGTTGCATAATGATCAAATCAGAGTGTTTAGCATGTTCATCCCCTCATTCATTTATCATTTCTTTGTGATAAGAACATGCAAAACCTCTTTTCTAGCTATTTTGTAATATTCAATAACTCACTGTTAATCGTTGCCACGTGGTGTGCAACAGAATTCAAGAATTTATCCTATTGCACTGTAAATTTGTACCTCTTCAATACATCCTTCATTACCTTTCTTCCCTTCCCTGTCTTTTTGGTAAGGCTCACTTTATTCTCTACTTCTATAATATCACCTTTTTATTTTTTCTTTTAGATTCCACATATGAGTGATACCACATGGTACCTGTCTTTCTGTATCTGACATTTCACCTAACATGACATCCTCCAAGTTTATCTATGTTTTTGCAAGTGAAAGGATTTTATTCTTTTTATGACTGAAGAGTATTTCATTGTGTATATATACCACAATTTATTTATCTATTCATCCATTATTGGACACTTAGTTTGATTCCATATCCTGCCTATTGTAAGCAGTGTTATATAGTATAACATACAACAAATATTATTAAATGATTCTATAATCCACTTAATTAGGTGGTGAGTAGGTCTTTTTTCAATGTTCTCCAAACATTTAAATTTTGCATACTACAAAAGTCAACTGATAAAAGTAAAAAAAAAAAAAGAAAAGAAAACCAAAACAAATAAATTATAACTTGGTGTGTGTTCAATATAAATACAAGTTAATATTTCGGAAAGCTGTCTACAGTGTAATATAAAATAATCAGTCTAACAGAAAACTTAAAAATACTACTAAATTCTACTAGTATCTCTGAATTCCTGTTTATTTGATTTGATTATGAAAAGTCTATAATTAGGTGTTAGCACTATATAAAAAAATTATCTCTAAGTTTTACTTATGATCAGTCAGATTAAGCTCCTTTCTTGATCCAAGATAAACTTAGGAAAGGTAGAATTAGTTGAGTGGCCCTACCCAGGATTACTAAACCATAAATAAAAAAAAAAAAAGAAAAGAAAAGCAATTAACCAACTGACTGAATATTAAATCTGTGGAAGAGAATGATTATGTACTTCCATAAGAACAAATATAAAATCATGAAATTGTTATTTATTATATTAGAGTTTGACAAAAACTAATAATCATCATATAGTCAATTAAATATCAAAAACTGTTATTTCAAGATTATTTGCTGTACTAAAAATGTCATGATTTTGAAATTTGCTTTCTTGTTTTTATATTATGGCTGATCTTGAGTCCATCCTCTGTAGTTCCATATGACCTGGTGTTTGTGTTGCATGGGTTGGCAAAAGGTCTAAAGATCCTTCATAATTTCTGGTTTACTTGCCCATTTATTCACATAATTATAATTGAATGAATGAAACAAAATCAATGGAGATCAAGTAAACAAAAAAGTTGGTTTTTTGAAAAGATTAATAAAATTGATATTTGGCCAAGCTAACCAGAAACAGAAAAGTAAAATCTCTAATACTGTCTATCAGAAACAATAAAGGAGAAATAACAACAGCTATTTGAGCAAATGAACTGTGTTTTATTCATCTCCACATCTTCCACATCTAGAAGATCTGGCCATATACATTCTCAATAAAATCCAAATTAAACATGAAATGGGTGTTAACAAAAATTATGAAAGGCCATTATTTATTTATTTATTTTTATTTTTTGGTTTTATTAAATCATATCTGTGTACATTGATGCATTTATGGGGTTCAGTGTACTGACTTGATATACAAATTTAATTTCTAGATATAATTGGCTTTAAACCAACAAAGGTAATGAAAGATATAGATGGTCACTGCATATTTGTCAAGGGAAACATCCAACATGAAGAGATTATGGTAATTAATATTTATGCACCCAACCAGAATGCTACTCAGTTTATAAAGCAAACCCTAATGGATATAAAGAACTTGATACCTTCCTACACTATAATAGTTGGAGATTTTAATACACTTTTGACAGTTTTGGAGAGATCCTCCAAGAGAAACAAAACAAAGAAATATTAGAATTGACCCTGACCCTAGAAGAAATAGACTTAACAGACCTCTACAGAATATTGCATCCTAATAAAATTGAATTCACATTCTTCTCATCAGCCCATGGATCATCCTCCAAAACTGATCATGTATTAGGACACAAGTATAACCTCAGTAAATTTAAAATAAAAAGAATAGAAATTATTCATTGTATCTTTTCAGATCACCATGGAATAAAAGTTGAATTCAACAGCAACAGGAATCCTCATATTCAAACAAAGTCATAGAAACTAAATAATCTCAGGCTGAATGATAGCTGGGTCAAAGATGAGATTAAGAAAGAAATCACCAAATTTTTGGAAGAAAATAAGAAGACACAAATTATCAAAACCTGTGGGATATTGCAAAGGCAGTCCTAAGAGGGAAATTTATAGCATTGGAAACCTTAATCAAGAAAACAGAAAGAGAAGAAGCCAACAACTTAATGGGTCATCTCAAGCAACTGGAAAAGGAAGAACATTCCAACCCAAAACCCAGCAGAAGAAAAGAAATAACCAAAATTAGGGAAGAATTAAATGTAATTGAAAACAAAAGAATCATTCAGAAGATCAATGAAACAAAAAGTTGGTTTTTTGAAAAGATTAATAAAATTGATAAGTTTTTGGCCAAGCTAACCCAAAACAGAAAAGCAAAATCTCTAATATCAGAAACAATAAAAGAGAAATAACAACAGATACCTCCAAAATTCAAAAAATCCTCATTGATTACTACAAAAGTCTCTATTCCCAGAAATATGAAAATCTGAAGGAAATAGATCACTACCTGGAAGCATGCCACCTTCCCAGGCTCAATCAGAATTAGAAATCTTGAATAGACTGAGGTCACGCACTTGGCCCCCAAAGACCAGAGCAAACTAAAATGAAGTCACTCATGCAAGATGTCACATAATCAAACTCAAACTTGAAGGAAGCAGATAGATCACAAACAGAGCAATTTTTTTCCTGAAAATAGAAAAGACTACCAGAGGAAGACTCATTCTACCTTAGTCAGTATAATAAGGAAGTCCAGTCTGCTTTAACCCTTAGATAAACTAACCTGAAGTGACTACATATTAACATATCGCCTGCTGTTCTCTTTCTTTAACTTCACCTTAAAAACCCACTTTTCTGCTATTACCCAGTGGGAGCTCTTATTCTATTCTGCAGAATGGGGACTGTCTCAATTCATGAATTTCAAATAAAAGACAATTAGATCTGTAACTAAATTTGTTGCAATTTTGTCTTTTGACATGGGGTTGGCACATAGAATTAATTATAATTCCAAATTAAAACAAACAGAATTATTATTTTGGTAAATGTGTGCATCCTCATTTTTATACATATGTGGTTCCATTAGAGTAATAGTCCTTCAATTATGTTGTGTGTGAGTATCACCCATGGAGTTTAATAAAAATGCAAATTTCTAGTAACCGCTAAGACATTCTAATTTAGTAAGACTGGGATACGCCCCCTGCCTTCCTAGAAGTTGAATTTTTAATGAAACTTAGATTATCAATCTATCAATCACTGTCTAGGTTATACTACAGTGGACTTTTATAATATATTGAAGTAGCTCGTGGACTCCCAATGCTACTTTCCCAAGTACCCATGCTGGGAGCAACTATAGTAGCCCAACCAGAGATAAAACAACTAGGGCAGGCCAGATGTTGTGGCTCATACCTGTAAACCCTAGCACTTTAGGATGCCAAAGTGAGAAGATTGCTTGAGCTCAGGAGTTTAAGACCAACCTGAGCAAGAACAGGACCCTATCTCTACAAAATATAGAAAAATTAGCTGGGCATGGTGGCACGTATCTTTAGCTTCAACTACTCAGGAGGATGAGGCAGGAAGATCTCTTGAACCCAGGAGTCTGAGGTTGCTGTGAGCTGTGATGATAGCAGTGCACTGCAGCCTGGGCAACAGAGAAAGAACCTGTCTCAAGAAAAGCAACCAACCAATTTCACCATAACAAAAAAAGCAATCAAACAAAAGAATAAGGGTGAAAAGATTTTCTAGTTCAGCAGTTGTCAACCTGCCCCCCAGGAACTGTATTAAAGGTCTGCGGCATTAGGAAGGTTGAGAATCACTGTTCTAGTAAGTTAGGGCAGTGGCAGAGCCAGAGTTTAAAATCTGGTAGCAACATTTGATTTCCTAAGATAGACCCAAGAATGCTAAAGATGTATATTGTAAATAATGCAATATTAAACTTCCTCTTATGAGAAGAACATTGTTAATACAAAGGATGGATGTCTTAGGTTAGATGAAAGAAAAATTTTGCTCATTGGAAGATTAAATATGTGTAGAAGAGGGCACATGGTCACTGAAAAGTAAAGCAATGTACCTTGGTAGAGGGAGGTCTAAAATTGCATAATCTGTATCTCTGGGGCCTGATGTGTTTCGCTTGAACATAAAATTGTCAAATCTTCTTACAAGCATATTAATCATCAACCCCCTCTGTGATTTTAGCCCCATGGACCTAGTTGTCTAGCATTGATTATGCTACATAAACCTGGAAAATATAGAGCCAGGATCAGGGTCTTTAGAAAATATAAGTAATTTAACTTGTTTTAAATCATTGATGTTTTACTATGTAATGTAAAGGTGTGACTGCACATGTTTATAGGATATAGCAATCTGGGTCCAGAATGTAACATAATGTATCAAGAAGAGAAGTAGATAGCTATGTTGGAGGTCCTGGGCCACTTTCAGATTCTCTTCTGCTTTCCAATACCCATACTCTTGAAGTTAATAGGATTTGAAGATTGATAGCAGGCAAGACAATTGGGTAAAATGTCTGGTTCGTGTGAGTCTGACTTGAAAATCTGAAATCTGATAGTTGACATTCAGATACTTAGTATAATTTCTACTGTAAAGTTAATAACACACTCAGGGGACAATCCACCTTGTAGTCAAGGAAATTGATATTTATACAGAGAATTATATATTCACATGGAATAGGGTAAAGAAAGATAAAATATAGCCATGCAACCAGTTCAGGCCAGGTTTTGATGCCAAATTAGTTCATATCGGATCCGATTTACAAAGTAATTTACAAAGTAATGATTGTTTAGAAATCATTTACATTCTGAGTTTTTGAATTTTGGGATGGTGGATAAGAGTTTGAGAACCATTAATTGGCCTAGCTCTCCCAATTTCTATTCTCCTCTCCTTTTACCTTGCCCATAATCCCCTCTAGCTGGCAGCTCTGTGCAAGCTTTTGCGCCAGAGGCAAGGCAGTGGCCGTCTTGCTGTTGGGTACTGCAGCTAAGCAATGTCAGATGGAGAGAGTTAGCACACCGGCACCCTGCATGCCAGAGCAAGACACCAGCCCGGAGGTGTGAAGGCCTGTGGCAGCACCAGGGAAGCCAATCTGCACAGCAGCCTCCTAATCTATGTAACACAGCTATGACAGTATGACTTTGAAATTAGTAGTCCAGCAGCACCTCTCCTGAGTCCAACTGCTTGTACTCTTCTGATTTTAGAAGTCCTCAGTCAGTAAATTTCCCCTGCTTGAATTCCAACTGTTTCCTGGTCTAAATCCTGCCTCATACAGCAATGTGCAGAAATATGTAGCAATAATTTGAGAAATTCAGCTTTTCAAAACATTATTTCATGAGCATATTTATGTTATGACAATTTATGCTGGAGTTTGTTTGAATCTTAGGCGCATATACAGATATTGCTCTCCACTCCAAGAAAGGCTATTGGCAGCATACATAGACACAAATTTGTTATTTTTTCCTTACAATCCATTATCTTTTAACTTATTTTTGTATGTGGATCATGCTGTGGGAAACAAACATGATCATTATCAGTAACACATCAAGCCTTCTTAATGAAAAGAATTTTTTCCTTATGCCCAGCAATTTTCTTTCCTGTTATTTTCCCTCCTGCTCATACACTTATCTTTCAGTAGGTAGCTTTAGGGTTGCTGTAAACAGACAACTCATTGATAATGAAAATGGCAACCTTGAAATTCTGGGGCATTTCTAGGTTTTAATAATTCATCTTGAAGCAGGACCTTATTCCTTTTCTTGTTGAATACACATATTTTCATGTTATACTATTAGGTCCAGGGGCTTAGCCATTTTTATATTATTTAGAATAGAGAATAGACATTCAGATATTTGGAAAAATTCTACATTGTTGAATCATGATAAGTATGCTATTCACCCAAGCAATGCAAATTTTACCAGCCACAGGCACTGATTCTCATTTTTTTAACTTGATGGATCTGACTTGTTTTCACGTACTAATGACTGGTACCCTCAAAGGTCTGGAAACTGATAACATCTTCTAAAGAGTTTGCCAAGATAGAACTCAGGAAATAATAAACAAATCGTTAAGAGTTACGCTTGTTACCATTGGATAAGGTATATAACCTAATATAGCGGCTGTTTTCAAATTCCTCTCACCACTACCACCTACCTTCAATAGATCATTCTTCTGACCACACTTTTGGAGAAAAAGACATAGTATAAGAATATGAGAAACTTACAGTTATTTTTTTTAAATGATGTAATGTCAAATATATTCACTTATATTTTAATTGAAGTTTCATTTTCATTTTGGAGCTCTTTTAGGTTGGGTCTTATTCACTGCTTGGAACAATGCAAGTTCAGAAAATGTTAGTATTATAAGGAATTTTAACAGTTGCCATTTAATTTTTATCTTATGGGTGAGTAATTACTTTTCCTCCTATAAAAGATTAATGCAAAAATGAAAAAGGAAAATATATACACCTCAGATAAATTAAGAACACAGGATTTAATTATTTTTCCTTGCTTCCTAATATTTAACTCTAAACCTGACTTGAACATTTCAGCAGTAATTTCCTCTTAAAATAGAAGCATCGAGAAACTAATATCTGTTTCAAGTAACAGAACAGTTCATCAAAACCCTTACCAGTGTTGCTGTACTGACAAGCTGCAGAGAGCTTTAAAAACTCCAGGCATCCTAGTAGAAATCACTAATTCAATTTCATTTATATATTACTGGTTTGGTACACATGAAGAAAAATTAACTCAGTTGTACATGAGCTTTGTAGTTTATTCAAAAAACTGTAACAAAAATATAAATTATCCTTTGTTCATCAATGTAATAAAAATAAAATACTCTTCTGGATCACAGTAGTATATAGCTGGCTTTTTCATATTGTTTATAATAATTTATGGGCTAACAATGATCAACTTAAGACTATATTCCATATATTTTGGGAAGAAGATTTACATTACAATTAGACTTTTTCCTCCTTTTAAATGTGTAGATACTATTATTATCATTAATATTTGTTAGTCTGATATAGACACTTTTATGCTAAATTTACCTTTCTCCTATAGGATTATAGGATTATGTATTGTATTTAAACACTGAATTTGTGCTAAATTATAGGAACCAACTTAATGTGACAGACTTTCTGGTGGGGTTGACTTAGCATAACATGGTTCTCTTTCGGTATTACTCCACTTAGTAAATTGTGGGCTCAGGAACATTTACAAACCAAATGAAGACTAGCAGTATATTTAATGAGTGTCTGGACTGAATTCTATAAATTTAGTACATAGATATTTGAGTTAGGGAGCAGTTCTTGTTTTACCACATCTCCAGGCTGAAAAATTCATTTAATTAAAAGACACTATTAAAATGATGTAGTGTGCTCCAATTCCTGATACTTCTTATTTTCTTTCCTTCCTTGTTTTATGCATAGTATGTATGATCTTCTGGCACATTATTTTTTTATGTGTTTTCTCACTTATTTTGTTGATTTATTGATTGTTTTGTGGATTTGTTGATTTTCAACTCTCTAGTTGGTTACAGTTAGAACATAAGTGATATGAAGACTAGGGATTTTCTATCTGGACGTAGCAGTGGGCACCTGAAGTCACAATTGTTCAGGAGGCTGAGACCTTAGGCTTGCTCAAGCCCAAGAGTTTGAGGTTGCTGTGAGCTATGATGACACCATACCATTCTACCCAGGGTGACAGAGTAAGACTCTGTCTCAAAAAATATATAAAAATAAAAATTTTTTAAAATGTGGATTTTGCTTTGTTGACTGCGTATTCCCAGCACCTCATAAAGAATCAGCTACATAGAAGGTGCTCAACACATGCTTCTTGAATTAATAGCCTAAATATAAACAAATATAATTTGGAATATCACATATTTTAAATCTATTTTAGAGATTAAGACCTTACCACAGATATTTAAAGCTCTAATTAAGGGGTTGGCAAAGTTTTTCTGCAAAGGATAATAAATATGTAGGTCTCGTGGGATACCTGATCTCTGTCACAATTATTCAGTGTAGTTGTGTGTATATGAAAGCATTGATAGATGATAAATAAATGAACTATAGTGGCTATGCCCTCAAAAAGTTTATTTACAAAAAGAGATGACAGACTCAATTGGCCTACAGGTTGTGCTTTGTTGGACTCTGCCATAATGAATGAAGTACCAAACTAATTAAAAATGAAATTCTCTTTTGGACACCGAGACGGGAAATTTAAGTAGCATTATTACAGTCTTATTTCAGTAGTTCTGAGCATGGGTTTGAAACTTTAGATTTCTTTCAAATGACATTGAAGCTACATGTTAACATGTACAGTGAACAAAGGCAGTCTAACATAACCAAACAGTTGCCATAATGTGATAAAACTTTTCCTAAACAGATCATAGTCACTCAAAAAATTCAGTTATTTTTAAACCAGTTATAATAACTTATAAACAAAAATGACAGTGTAAACTTATTAATGCTATTTTAAAACATAGGATAAGCAAAACAAATGATGCAAGTATGGCTACATAAAATATTTCAGTTTTTTGCAATATTCTGTGCCATATCTCAAAACAAAACAAAATTAAAATTGAAAAACAGAATAAAACAAAGTAAACAAGTTTTACATGGTGACCTTCACTTTGAGGCTATCTATCCTTTTTGGTCTTTGTTGCTCCAACCTTCTTAAAAGCATGAGCTACCTTCAGAGTCTCTGTTTCCCTAACTCTGAATCACCTTTCAACAGATTACTATCTTATCCATGGAAATCATTCACATATCCTTTTCAAAGCCAAATTCCAAAGTCAATTTTCGTTCTCCTTTGCCTTGCTGACCATCTTTTAACCTCTTCTTAAAACTTATTCTTTTCACATCATCCCCTCTGTTTTATGGCAATAGGAAACATTCTCATGCTTTGTTATTCTTCATTAATCAGTGATGCAAGGTATTATAAGTCCTTATCTTACATAGAGTTACTTGATAGCAAGCTAAACTCTGTCATAAACTCTGTCATTTTCTGCAAATTTCTATTCATCATTCATTCCTCCCTCTGTGCTTTCAGATACAGTTTATCCAGCATTGAAGTTATCAGCAATCGATCTGAGGCTCAGATCTAAAGCTTCGAACTATGTAGTCTTCCACTACGTCAAGCTTCCTCTATGCAGACACAATTATCATTCCATTCAACTATTTACTGATCCAGCAAGCCTTCTGAGTATTTCATATGTAATAACAAACACAAAGCAACATCTTACGTTGTAGCAATCGCTTATGGAGAGGAATGTTATCTTAAACAAGTGGCAGCAATGCACTATGAGATTTACATCTAAATATTAAAAAAAATTGATGAAAGAATATACATGAAATACACACAATTAGGGAAAGCTTCTTGGAGAAGATAATTCAAAGAGAATCTTCAAAGAAATGATGAAAAGAGATAAAAGGAGAGGGGAAAAATGCTTCACAAGTAGAGAAAAATATACTGGATGAGGTTGGAGTGCATAAGAGGAGACAGATTTGATAATAGTGAGAAATATATTTGAAAGTATTATGATATTAGGACAGTGGAGGGGTGGCAGTGGTGGAAATTCTAATATTAGGACATTTCTATGCTGTCAGAACATTCTTCGTCATTCTAGACTACTTCTTTCACGTTTTGTCACCCAGTCTTTGACAAACAGTAATTTGAACATTTTCCTTTTATGTATAGTAAAGCTTCTTTTTGCATTGTTATTTGACTCTCTGTGCTTCCTTGATCACTGAATCATTTTTGAGGCAGAAATCCTTGTTTTTTTTATTTCTCTTAGAAAAAATATATTTTACAGTCTTTCATAGTAGGGGCTGTACAAATGTTTTCTGAGTGAAGGAAACTTCTTTCTCATTCAAGTCAACTAATAAAAACACCTTCACCTCTCGCCCCTGACTTATCTATAATTCTCTAACGATCAACAAGTGCATTTTACTTCTTTATGAATATTTCTACTTCTGGAGTAGATGCAATGGAAAATCTGCCATTCACTGTTGAGAATTTTATAAGCTGCATCCCTTTTGTATAAAACACTATCCATGGAGGCTGCTCCGTGAGGATGTCCTACTATATCACACAGTACACATAAAGACTTTATTTTCTAGTTTTTAAAAGCATGGAAAATATGACAAGCTACACTAGAATAAAGTGACGGCTTTGTTATTTTGCACCACTGATAGAACGCCATTGTTCATCAATTTCGTTCAATCTGCCAAAGTTCTATGAAGCTCTATAACAGAAGCACCACTGTTATATAAAAAGAAGAGTATGATTATTATTTTAACTAAGCATTTGTATTTGCCATCGATGTATAAATGTTAAATTTCTATCGTGTTAACTTAGTGGCATGAAACATAGGCTATCTTTGCCTTCAAAGACTTTATGTAAGATTCAGTATACATCCTATAATAATTAGAACTTGATCATGACTCTTGAGTAATGCTTTTGAAGGGTTGCCATTAAATGAGGCTTTTTATTTCTGGTCCACAAAGCACAACACAAAATGAGCTGATGCTAGTGGTAATTATTGAGTGAACTTCGTCACTGTAGAAAGTCAGACTGGGAAATTTACATTGAAATAACCTCTCTTATCTTTGTGACTGGTTATCTAAGATTATAAATACTTGATTTTTTTCTAAGTTAATTATAAAGAAACTGTTTTCTATCAAAGTGAAGTTTTAAGGCATTTGATTGAGATCAAAATAGTGCTTACTTCTAGGAGAAACATTGATTGAGAAGGTAAACGAGGGAAACTCTTGGAGTATTAATCAACACACAGATTTAAGTTGTGGTTACACATCTGGTGACACATATTGTATCCACTTACGTATACTTACATCAAATTTTCTCCTACAACTTTTTAAGCAAAATCAGAATAGAAACAAAAATTTCAACAAATTCACTATTATTTTTGAAACTCTGTTATATAAAGTAATAACATGAAATTATAAATATATAAAAGGTAGAGTCATTCTTATCCAAAAGGCCATAATTTTGAACATAAGCATTAAAATATTTGAGAAAGGGTATATTTGCTCATGCTTGTAATCTCAGCATTTTGTGGTGCCAATGCTTGAGGCCAGGAATTTGAGACTGGCCTGGACAATATAGTAAGACCTCGTCTCTACAAAAAATAAAATAATCAGATGGGTGTAGGGTATGCCTATAGTCCTAGCTACTAAAAAGGCACATGCAGAAGAGTCAATTGAGCTTAGGAATTCAATGTTACAGTGCGCTATAATCACGTCACTCTACTGTAGCCTAGATGACAGAATGAGACCCTGTGTCTAAAATAAATAAATAATAAAATATTTGAAAGTCAACTAAGATTTCAAGTATATCAGAAATATATGGAGACACAAGTTTATATTTCCTTGTCAGACAATATTTGCAAGATTAAAATTTTATGCAAAAGTTTCATTAGATTAGATAGGAAATTTCAGTTTATCATCAAATTAGGATTAAATTCATATATCTGAGATAGTAACTTCTTGCACATCCAAACTTAAGGCCATCTGTAAGGTATAGGTAAATTTTTACCCACGTGCTTTTTATGCTCTCAGTCACATTTCTGTTAGAATCATTACCAACCTGTTTTTTAATTTAGACATAGGTAAGAAATGATAATTAAAAATGGCTCCTATAAAAAAACCCTATAATAAAACATGGTTTCCACTCTTTAACTTATAATAGAATCACATAACTTGTTCTCATGATTGTTTTTCCCTGAGCACATCATGTTTAATAGAAACAAATAAAAGCATTTATCTAAAAATCATAGCATAGTTACTTCGCATTACTCAGGTACTAATATTTCTTTTTCCCCAAGTGATGCTTACCTCCACCTCTATAAGGAATTGGGAATTTTTTTCTGTTTACTCTTTAAAATGTTGCTTAACTTTGATGGCATGACAGTTCTCAGGCCCTTCTGCTCTTTCTTACTCACGTATATATTGTTCTCACCTGATAATTGTGATCATAGTGAGAACCACAACCACATCTTTATAAACCCAAAAGAGGGAAGAACAATTCCTCGAATTAAAAAGTCAATTGAAATCTGCTTCTGTCAAAGTTAGATTCTTGGACTTAACGCTCATTTTATCACTTCTTAGAGAGGATTTTCTCATGATTATACCTCTATCTGTGTGGAAAGGGAAGTAATAGCTGTCATAGAAATGAACGGGTAAGTGCTACTGCTAACTTGTGATTTCTAGGCTATTCTGGATCCAGGGACAGTCAAGGAATGCTTTGTTATTTCCCTTACTTTCTCCTTTCCCAGTCCCTCAAAATATTTTTTTCAAAAACCTCACCTTTCTCTGCAAACCCTTTCTTAAATCTCTCTTACACTCAGCAAATGACTTTGCTTCTTACTTCAGACAATAAAAAGAAGTCACCAGACATAAGTAACGTGACCTTTCTTCTTCTCTGATGACAAGTGTATTTCCATCCAAACTCATGCTTAGTATTTCCTGCCCCTCCTTCTATCAAAGTTAATCCCTCCTCATTCTGTTTTCTATGAGACCTTCCTCCCATACTTTTCCATTTTTCCAATATCTGCAATGTTACCTTCTCTTTGATTGATAAACAAAGTCATTTTCCATCTGAAGACATAAAATTGCTTTCCTCTATATAACGACCTGCTTCTACAAAAGTAGTCTAAGTAAGTCATCAATCTTCTAAAGTGAAGATAATAGATATTGGAGACTTTTCGGAAAGTAAGGTTGCACCTACTGAACTCAGCAGTGTAATATGTTTGTTTTAGTTCTCTCCTTTTGTTCCCACTGCCACCAAGTCCATCTATTTATTTTCTCCTCCCAGTGACAATAGTTTCCCTGACTCCTTCATTGCTTTGTGGAAGTTTCTCAGCACCCAACTCCTTCTTTAGTGTTTACTTTTTAACATTGGCAACAATAATCCTTGTAAATTGAAAACAGCATATACATCCATGCTTAGGATTGTTAAAGGTTTTTTCTTTAAGATAAATATTAATTCAACTCTGGGAGAGAACAAATGATACTTTCCAGTCACCCCAGCCTATTCTTTCTCCTTTCCAGATATCCTGGACTTCCCATTCTCCAAAAAAATCTTATTAAATTACACCTGTATTCTTTCTCACTTCTATTGGTCTTTAAATATAGTGTTCTTATTTTCTATAATACCCTGTCTACCTGTCCATCTTTTAATTCTCTATACAGAGATGTGAGAACACTTAATTATTTGTAAGCTTTCTGTGTTAAGTTGTTTCCTTAAGGCCTGGACATTAACAATCATTTTATATCATATTCCAATATGGTTCCAGTGCAATGTGTCACATATATGAAATTAAAGATCCAGCAACACTGACGTAAAATCTGTCTTGTTGTATCATGGGTAATACCCTCAGGTCATACCTCTCTTGCAATGTATCACTTCAGTTTATCAGCAGCAGTCTGATGGTTCCACACAGCTTCTGGTTTCTCATGTCATAAATATGGGCATCAGCTTCAAGTTCTCTCTGTTATCCTCCATTACTGTTGCTCTCCACAACTGATCACTACATCCTAGCATCCAGCACTTAAACATCTCTCAACTCCATCTACTTCAATCTATTTTTATTGTCAAACCCCTAATTCAGACAAAGTTTCTCACCTGGACTATTAAACTTGCCTACTAATTGGTCTCTCTGATGACAGTTTTGTAACTTTTTGTCTATTCTCTGAACTATAGATGAAATAGTCTTTCTGAAATGCACACTTGCCACTGTCATCCCCCTCCAACATTTCTGTGTGTTTTACTGGGACCTTCCTTCTTCGGCTCTGCTTCATCTCTCAAGCTGATTCCTTTATCTTTATTTCTCTTTCTGATCCTCTACTCTTAGTCCCTCAGAACGAGGACTTTGCCACTACTCATAGACTTTTGGGTTCCACTTCCTAGACTGCCTCACATCAGGTTTTGTAGAAACCATATACTCTGTTTGAAATATTCCTTCTTCCTTTTCTACAATTGCTTCTCCCAAATGGCCATGTTTACACTTTGCTTTAGCCTTAAGTTATATAGTTTATTTTATTAAGCCACACAGAGACTGCTTATTCCTCAAGAGCTGAATGTTTGTGGCAACCCTGAATTAAGAAAATCCTCTGTGTCACATTCTGGTAGTTTTCACAATATTTCAAACTATTTCATCATTATGTCAACTATTATTCGGTTATAATTATGTCTTTTATGCTGATCTTGGTTGCTACTAATACAATCGTTTAGGGGCACCATGGATTGTGCCCATTTGTGAGATTGCAAATTTAATTGACAAATGTTGTTTATTTTCTGACTGACCCACTCCATCTCTCTCCACTCCCTCACTTATTACCTGAGACACAACAATTAAGCCAATTAGTATCTCCACAGTGTTTTTTTAAGAGTTTAAATAAAAGGAAGAATATATGTCACTCATTTATATCAAAAGTTATAAATGATTAACTTAGTGAAGAAGGCATGTTAAAAGCCGAGATGGCAAAATCTGGGTTCCTCTACCAGTAAACAAAGTTGTGAATGCAAAAATAAAAGTTATTGAAGAAAGTTGTAAATGCTAGTGCAGTGAACACATGAATAATTAAAAAGAAAAACAGCATGATTGCAGATGTGGAGAAAGTTTTAATGGACTGAGTAGAAGACCAAAGTAGCCTTTTAAGCCAAAGCTAATCCAGAAAAATGCCTTACGACTCTTCAATTATGTGAATGCTGAGGGAGGTTAGAAAGCTAAAGAATAAAGATTTGAAACTAGCAGAGGTTGGTTTATGAGGTTTTAGGAAAGAAGACATCTCCATAACATAGAAGTGCAAGGTGAAGTGCAAGTGCTGATGTGGAAGCTACAGCAAGTTATCCTATATCTAGCTAAGAGAATAGCGGAAGGTGTTAAACTAAATAGCAGATTTTCAATGTAGACAAAACATCCTGCTACATCCTTCTATTGGAAGACAATGCCATTTAGGATATTCATAGCTAGAAAGAAGTCAATGATTGGCTTCAAAGCTTCAAAAGACAGGCTGACTTTCTTAATAGGGGCTAATGGAGCTGGTGGTGATTTTAATTTGAAATCAATGTTCACATACTATTCCAAACATCCCAGGACTATTAATAATTTTGATATATCTATTGTGTCTATGTTCTGTATATGGAACAACAAACCCTCATTGAAAGCACATCTATTTATAGCATAGTTTACTCAACATTTTAAGTCCACTGTCAAGACCTACAGCTCCTACAGCTAAGATAACAAGATTCCTTTCAAAATATTATTGCACACTTACAATGCATGTAGTCACCAAAACTCTTGACAAAGAATTACAAGAAGATGAATGCTGTTTTTGTGTCTGCTAATATAACATCCTGCAGTCCATGGATTAAGGTATAATTTTGAGTTTCAAGTTTTATTAAATAAATACATTTCCTAAGGCTATAGCTGACTAAGATAGTGAATTACTGGTTGCATCTGAGCAAAGTAAACTGGAAACCTTCTGGAAAGGATTATCATTCTAAATGCCATTAAGAATACTTGTGATTCATAGGTGGAGGTCCAAATATCAATGTTAGTGGGAGTTTGGAAGAAGTTTATTCTAACCCTCAGGGATAATTGCGAGGAGTTCCAGATGTCAGTGGAGAAAGTAACAGCAGATGTGATGGAAATAGCAAGAGCACTTCAGGAAAATTTTCCATATTTATGGTGACTTTCGGTAAACCCTGTAGAATTAGAACTGGAGCCTGAAGTTGGGACTGAATTACTACAGTCTCATGGTAAAACTAGAATGCATGAGGAGTTGCTTCTTATGAATGAACAAGAAGTATATTCTTGAGATGGAATATACACTCAGTGTAGAAATTATGAAAATTGTTCAAATGATAAAAAATAATTTATAATGTTCCATAAACTTGGTCAATAATGAAGTGCAGAGTTTGGGAGGATTGCCTCTAATTTTGAAAGAAGTGTACTGTGGGCAAAATGTTATCAAATAGCATTGCATGCTACACAGACATGTTTCATGAAAGAAAGAGTCAAATGATAGGGCAAACTTCACCATTGTCTTTTAAATTATAACTGTGTACATGCATTATGGGGTACAATGCATTATGGGGTACAATGTGCTGATTTGATATACAATACAGAATGCTTACATCTAACTGATTAACAGAACTATCCCCTTGCTTACTTAATTGTGTGGTTAAGACATTCATACTCTATTCCTAATAGTTTAGAAATGTATCATTGCATTATGCACATTAGCTTAGGTCCCCTCAAATACCCTGCATCCTCCCAGCCTCTCCCCCTTTCCTCTTCCCTCCTTTTTTTTCTGGACTATAGTTATGTTTTGCCATTCCTATGAATGTGTAGGTGATTATATACTGATTTTATAGTAGTATTGAATCTATTGGATATTTGTTTTTCTATTCTTGAGATACTTTACTAAGAACAATATGTTCTGATTCCATCTAGGTAAACATAAAAGATGTGAAGTCTCCATCTTTTTTATGGCTGCATAACATTGTCTTATTTTAGGAAATTGCCACAGCCACCCCAGCCTTTAACAACTACCACCCTGATAGGTCAGCAGCCATTACCATCAAGGCAAGACTTCCTACCAGCAAAAAAATTACCACTCCCTAAAAGCTCATTAGGTTTTTAGCAATAAAGTATTTTAATTAATGATATAATTACGTAAATTTTCAAACACAAAACTATTGCATAATTAATAGCAGGAAGCATAATATAAATATAACTTTTATAAGCATTGGTAAACCAAAAAATTTATATGATTTTCTATTTTTGTGGTGATCTGGAGCTAAACCTGTAATAGCTTCATAGTATGTTTGTATATCTCATTCTTCTCATAAGCTTTCTGACCTGCTAAGACATATGTATACCTCTTAAATGTTCTATACCATCCTTATTTCTTCTTCTCACTTACATTATAAACATCTCCTTATTTGTCTCATAACTCTCTGTACAGTAAGTTTCATGAGGATAAGAGCTATGTCATGTTCTTAATTATATCCAGGAATTAATACATAGCACTTGAAAAACATATGTATGATAAGTGAATATATGAATGAATAATCCATAGTTGATTCTGAAAAATGGAAAAGTGTAGAAAACATAATAGAACATCATAAATATTTTGGTAAGAAGCTGTCTCAGACTGTTTTTCCTCCAATCTAGCATAATCATACAAATTGGGTTAACAAAAGTATGATCTATTTATTGATGAATTCTACACAGAGTTATATTTTCATGCCTTTTAGGTATAAAAATATATTCTTTAACAATATATCCCTTTTATTTAAAAAAATCTGTACATTGTTTTGAGATGATCTTCATCATCTTTGTAATTGTCCTTATTGATTTCTCAAAATAGTTGCTTAAATTTTTCCATGACTTTTAAGTGGAGATATATGAGCAGTTTAAAATATAATAGAATTTCTTATAATGGAAAGAAGAAGAGGAAATGGAAAAGATTTACAAAGACATGAAGAATTCAGAATATGTGTAGTGCTACTAATTAGTGGAAAGATTCAATGTCAAAACTAAAAATCTGGCATTGATGTAGCTCTCTATTTTCAGTGTACTATGTATATTTGAATGAGCATAATTAGATTATATAAAAGAAGTGTAGAAAATATAGCAATGAGTACTCCTCATATTTTGAGTAATTTTGAGATAAAATCAATAAAGCAGAAATGTTTATTGATAAAAACCTACTGACACCAGGGAAGTCAATTAAATGTTGCTAAATAAAGTTATTTAATGAAAAGAAGTGTAAAGATTACCTCTATTTGCTACATATGGAGATACACACACACACACATAAATACATACACGCCCACACACATGTTTATATAAATCACTTTTACTGTTTGGTTTTGAGGTATCTCTTGTGCACTTTCTTCCTGTTTAGAAAACAGTGATAATAACTCTTTCTTATTTGTTATGGACTTGAAACATTTTAAAGCATGTATTCTGCACAGCTTTTTGCTACCCAGGTCTTTTTTTTCCTGTTTCCTACTCATTTTCTCTTCATCTCTGAGAACAACAGAGTTAAATAAGAGAGGATTATAAATCAATCAAACACACATACACAGAACAGAAAATTGCTTGCCTTCTCTATACATGTTGTTCACTGACTAAAAAAGTTAACAGTCACTGATTAAGACTCTGAAGGAGAAGGAAAAACGTTCGTGGATAGAGAAAGTCATTCAGAAGATATATATTTCTTCACTATCTCATTTAATGTTTTAGCATGAAATGGCAATGACAGTAGTAGAATGAAAAAATGTAGTCTGGGGTGGCAGGATAATCAGTATGTAACACATCAGAAAGTTTCCTCCAGGGACAGGCTTTCACAATATTGAGGAAGGATTATATAATTATAGCTCTCTGAGTGTCCAAAAATACCAAGCCTGTAAGAAGGAGCGCATATTACATTTAACCAGGTACCCATAAAGTTAGTAGACAAGAGAAAATAGTTCTAATTTACCAAATTCAATCCTTTAATCACGTTCTATGACAGAATATTACATGTATTAGAATGCTTTCATAGATTTAAACAATTACTTTCTAGATAGATAAATTCTCATGTTTCACATGCCTTTAAGAATGCACTATAGCATGAGGGTATTAGAGGATGGACTGCTTAGAGAGTCTCCAGAGAAGCCAAAAATGGAGTCCTGGCAAGCAAAGAGAAAAATGTAGACAAGAAAGGTAAACATAGGAAACCAAACAAACACAAATGATGAATTCATGTAAGAAAACATAACTGCAGCCTCTTCCTTTTCAACTATGCAAAGTCTTTTCCTGACGTTAGAAGGTGGTGCTAATTCTTAGCAGCATAAAACTAAAGTATCAGAATAACCTAAAAAAAACCAAGCATGTCACTGAGGATGTCATATAAATGATCCACACACACAAATCCTGGAAAGGTAATCTAGAGGCAAAATATTTCATCCCCCAGTTGGAATAATTAAGCACTACATATTAGGATATGAATGACAATTTAAGTAGAAGCTTCTTGTTAATTACTTTTATATTTAGATATTGTTTCAATCAAAAGGTATTTTGCCCATATCTTAGAAACTCTCAAGTGTACTGGGAGAACATGATAGAAAACTTTTTACCTGGTCAGTAGCTGTAAGCACTTATAACTGCTGTTAATAATCAAAGATTATCATTTTTTATTTCTCAAAATAAAATATTTTGTAAAAAGCATTTATAAGAACATTCCTAGAATTTCTAGTTTCCTTTAGAACATTCATTATTATTTGAGTGAAATTCTATATGCTACTTCTGGGTAGGAGACAGATTGTCTACTATGTTCTACTACAAAGGGCATATATTTATCTCTGCAATGGTTAAGTTGAATCCCTCAGTTACAAGTGTTGAGTTGGAGAAATTTTCTCTTTCCTAAAGTAGAGGAGTTATGAGGATAATAATAGAGCTTTCTCCAAAGATAATCTCCTCACAGAAGTTCCTCGTTAACTTTACTTACACTTAAACTGAGTAGTATTACAGTGGCCATTTTCTTGATAAATTCTGAAGTTTGTGCTAACATCACACTTTTATAAGCATCATCTCTTTTAGATTGGATGGAATTCGAAAATAAATCATTATAACATAGTCTGCCATGGTATAGAATTACTGGTTTTGGCTCGGCGCCTGTGGCTCAGCGGGCTAAGGCGCCAGCCATGTACACCTAGTCTGGCGGGTTCGAATCCAGCCCAGCCCACCAAACAACAATGATGGCTGCAACCAAAAAATGGCCGGGCGTTGTGGCAGGTGCCTGTAGTCTCAGCTACTTGGGAGGCAGAGACAAGAGACTCGCTTGAGCCCAGGCATTGGAGGTTGCTGTGAGCTGTGATGCTATGGCACTCTATCCAGGGTGACAGCTTGAGGCTCTGTCTAAAAAAAAAAAAAAAAAAAAAAAAGAATTACTGGTTTTGCAAAGTCTGGGAAGAAGGCTGACTGGCAGCAACCCTAGGCAGAGGCTCCTGAGCACAGGATGAAAAGCTGGATGGAATCAGACTCTATGACTCCAAAGGTGGGGAGCTGAGCCAAGAAAGAAGTTCAGCAAGCTGTAATTCCAAGGAAGAGCATTCAGGAAAACAAATTACCGGTACAAAGCCTATCAACTAGATAGGCTATCTCCCAATGAGCAGGGAAAAAAGACCTCTCATTTTACCTTGCTGAAGAGAGCCGTTAAACTCCAGGTCTTGTTCTCCAGGGAGCTCTCACTTATGAACCTAGATACTACCCCACCAGGCATTAAATTGAACAGGAATTTTCCCCAAACACCCAGTCCACCCTTCTCCCTCTCATGGTGGTCTGAAGTTCTGCCCCCTGCAGAGCACAGAGTGTTTGCTCTTGTTCTGAGAGATCTGGGCATAGTGGGGACTGCCAACCATCAGTACAGAATCCGTGACTAATGGGGAAGAAAGAGGGTGTGGGAAAAAAGGGACATTAGGCGGAGAAGGAAGCAGTCCCCAGGTTATGACTATGTCCAGCCAGTGGTGGTGTCAACCCTCAGTTCAGGCTGTGTCTGGTGGGATGGAGTGGAAAACCCTGGGCTCTGACAGCACCCACAGTGGGCGAGAGGTTGCCCCATGCGGACTGCATTCAACAGACAGGGCTGGTCCCCAAGTCCTGCTGGGCCTGCAAGCAGAGGCTTGCTAGGCATGGACTGAGACCCAAGAGCAAGGGCATGGCCCCCTGATTCCAACAGAACCCTTGAGCAGTGGCTTACTGGGTGTGATCCAGGACCTGAGGGCTAGGGTGTGGTCCCCTGTCTTCAGTGGGGCTGGTGAGCAGAGGCTTACCAGGTAAGGACTAAGATCTGTGGGCAGAGTGCAGTGCCCTGACTCTAACAGAGCCTGCAAACAGAGGCTTACCAGGCAATGGACTGGGACTGGCAGGCAGGGGCATGGTTCCCTGACTCCAACTGGTCTGGCCAGCAAAGGCTAGCTGGGTGTAGACTGAGACCAGTGGGTGGAGGTGTGGCCCCTAGCTCCAACTGGGTCTGTGAGCAGAGAAGTGGACAACAGTGTGAACTGAGTCTGGTGGGCAGAAGTGGATCCCTGGCTCCAATTGTGCTGTTGGAGACTCTTGAACCCCTCTCTATTGAGCAGGGTTTGCACTGCCTGAGACAATTTAATTGGAACCATGTCTGGGGCTGTCCACTTGAGGACATTCTGAGTTTGACCTTCAAAGTTCAGTAGTGGAAAAGAACTGAAGGATGGGGACTGGGAGCCACAGCTGTTTATATCTCTTCACAGTTGAGATTAAACCTACTACTGTGGTTTCTTAGGATTGGGTAAAGGTTGGCTGATATTAAAGCAGAGCTAGCTTGTGCTATCTTACCAAGTAGGTCCTCGGAATCTCTGGCCAAAACTCTGAAAGGGGCCTTTGTAAGGTTGTAGGCAATAAGCCACAATTACAAAGCCTAACACATTCATGAGGGGCTATCAACATGGTACGGACCCAACAGAAGAACTCTGGCAACATGAATAACCGGAGTATATCAACTGCCCCAATGAATGACAAAGGAGATACAACTGAAGATGCCACGCATAGACAAATGGCAGCAATGTCAGAAATTGAATTCAGAATATGGATTGCAAATAAGATAAATAGAATGAAAGAAAAGATAGAAATTGAATTCCAAAGAGTAATTCTCAAGTTGTCTCAAGAAATTAATGAATTCAAAGTCCAAGTCATCCAAAGATATGGGCATAATGAGAAAAAAGATAGCAGAGCTCAAGGAAATGAAAAAGTTAGTTCAGGAGTTCCAAAATACAGTAGAATCCCTCAGTAATAGAGCTGACCAGGCAGAAGAAAGGATCTCTAAAACTGAAGACAAAGCTTTTGAATGTTTCCAAATACCCAAAGAGGCAGACAAATGGAGAGCAAAAACTGATCATTCCCTGTGAGATCTTTTGGAGGATCACTCCAAAAGATTAAACATTTTTCTTATAGGAATTCCTAAAAGAGAAGAGGTGGTCCTAAAGGTACAGATGCTCTACTCCAAGAGATTTTGGAGGAGAATTTCCCAAGCATTGCAAGAGATATAGAACTTCAGATAGTACACAGTTTCAGAACTCCAGCAGGACTCAATCCAAATAAAGCATAAGGAGAAAATTTTGCAAGCAGCCAGACATAAGAAAAGCATCACCTACAAAGGAAGAAGTATCAGAATGACTGCAGATCTCTCAGCCAAAATGTTTCAAGTCAGAAGAAGATGGTCATTGACCCTCAGTCTCTTAAAATAAAACAACTTTAAGCCCAGGATCCTGTATCCAGCTAAACTGAGTTTCATTTGTGATGGAGAAATCAAATACCTTAATGACATAGACATGTTGAAGAAATTGCCATAACTAAACCAGCTCTTCAGGATATTCTCAGACCCATCCTTCATAATAACTAGCACAATGCTCTACCTCCAAAGTAAATTTACTCAGAAAGTTTTCAACAAAACCCAACTTCCACAGTGGTGAAAGGATTAAAATTGTCCACTGGACATCCGAAAATCATGACACCTAAAACACAATCAGGCTTATCAAGTCTCTCAATTAATGTGAATGGTTTAAATTGTCCACTAAAGAGGCACAGGCTGGCCAACTGGATACATAAACTCAGACCAGATATCTACTATATACAAGAATCTCATCTTACCTTAAAGGATAAAAATAGACTGAGGGTGAAGGGATGGGCTTGTATAATACAGGCAAAGGGAAACCAGAAAAAAGCAGGGGTTGCAATTTTAGCAGCAGATACAATTGGCTTTAAACCAACAAAGGTAAATAAAGATAAGGAACGTCACTACATATTTGTCAAGGGAAACACCCAACATGAAGAGATTTCGATAATTAACATTTCTGCACCCTACCAGAATGCTCCTCAATTCATAAAACAGACACTAATGGATATGAATAACTTGATATCTTCCTGCACTATAATAGTTGGAGATTTTTAACTTTGACAGTTTTGGATAGATCTTCCAAGAAGAAATGAAACAAAGAAATATTAGACTTAAACCTGACTCTAGAACAAATGGATTTTACAGACTCCTACAGAAGATTTCACCCTAATAAAACTGAATATACATTCTTCGCATCAGCCCACAGGTCATTCTCCAAAATAAATCATATCCTAGGACACAAGTCTAACATCAGCAAATTTAAAAGTGCAGAAATTATTTCTTGTATCTTCTTGGACCACCATGGAATAGAAGTCGAACTCAATAGCAACAGAAATCTTCATATGCAAACAAAGCCAGGGAAGTTAAATAATCCTTAGTCCAAATGTTAGCTGGGTCAAAGGCAAGATTAAGAAGGAAATCACCAAATTTTTGAAACAAAATGATAATGAAGACACAAATTATCAAAACCTGTGGGATACTGCAAAGGCAGTCCTAAGAGGGAAATTTATGGCATTGGAAGCCTTCATCAAGAAAACAGGAAAAAAAGAAGCCAACAACTTAATGGATCATCCCAAGCAACTGGAAAAGGAAGAACATTCTAACCCCAAACAAACAGAAAAAAAGAAATAACCAAAATTAGGGCAGAATTAAGTGAAATTGAAAATTCAGAAGATCAATGAAACAAAAAGATGCTTTTTTGAAAAGATTAACAAAATTGAAAACCTTTGGCCAACCTAACCAGAAACAGAAAAGTAAAATCTGTAATATCATCCATCAGAAATGATAAAGGAGAAATAATAACCAACACTTCAGAAATTCAAAAATTCTCAATGGTTGCTACAAAAATCTCTATTCCCATTAATATGAAAATCTGAAGGAAAGGACCAATACCTGGAAGCAAGCCACCTTCCTAAACTCAACCAGAGAGAATTAGAAATCTTGAATAGACATATGTCAATCACTGAAATAGCATCAACAATACGAAATCTCCCCAAAAATTAAAGTCCGGGACCAGATGCCTTCACATAAGAATTCTATGAAACCTTTCAAGAGAAACTAGTACCTATCTTATGCAACCTTTCCAAAGCATAGAAAAAGAAGGAATACTTCTCAACACATTCTATAAAGCAAATATCACTCTGATACCCAAACCAGGAAACAAACCAACAAAGAAAGAAAATTATAGACCAACATCATTAATGAATATCGATGCAAAATATTCAATAAGATCTTAGCGAACAGAATTCAGCAACATATCAAAAAATATTATACACTATGATCAAATTGGTTTTATTCCAGGGTTACAGGGTATGTTCAATATACACAAACGTATAAATATAATACATCACATCAATAAAATAAAAAAAAAGACTACAATTCTCTGTATTGATGTAGGAAAAGCCTTTGATAATATCCAGCATCCTTTCATGACCAGAACACTTAAGGAAATAGGATAGAAGGAACATTTCTTAAACTGATAGAGGTCATCTACATCAAACCCACAGCCAATGTCATATTGAATGGTGTAAAATTGAAAACAATTCCTCTCAGATCAGGAATGAGGAAAGGATGCCCACTGTCTCCACTGTTATTCAACATAGTAATGGACTTCTTAGCCATTGCAATCAGGCAAGAGAAGGCAATCAAGGGTATCCAAATAGGGTCAGAGGAGATCAAACTTTCACTCCTCACTGATGTTATGATCCTATACCTGGAAAATCCCAGGGACTCAACTTTAAAACTCTTAGAAGTGATCAAGGAATACAGCAGCATCTCAGGATACAAAATCAATACTTACAAGTCAGTAGCTTTTATATATGCCAACAATTGTCAAGTTGAAAATATAGTCAAGGACTCTATTCCTTTTACAATAGTACCAAAGAAGATGAAATATCTGGGAATTTATCTAAAAAAGGAAGTGAAAGATCTCTATAAAGAGAACTATGAAACTCTGAGAAAAGAAATAGGTGAAGATGTAAAAAATGCAAAAACATACCATGTTCATGGCTGGGAAGAATCAACATTGTTAAAATGTCCATACTACCCAAAGCAATCTACAGATTTAATGCAATCCCTATTAAAGCACCATTGTCATACTTTAAAGAACTTGAAATAATAGTACTTCATTTATATGGAATCAGAAAAAACCTTGAATAGCAAATACATTACTCAGAAATAAGAACATATGAGGAGGTATCATGTTACCAGACTTTAGGCTATACTATAAATCCATAGTGATCAAAATAACATGGTACTGGCACAAAAACAAAGCAGTAAATTTATGGAACAGAATAGAGAACCAAGAGATGAACCCAGCTACTTTTTAGTCATTTGATGTTCAGCAAGCATGTGAAAAATATTCAGTGGGGGAAACACTTCCTATTTAACAAATGGAGCTTGGTAAACTGGCTGGCGACCTTTAGAAGACTGAAACTGGAACCCCACCTTTCACCATTATCAAAAATTGATTCTTACTGGATAAATATTTAAACTTAAGACATGAAACAATAAAAATACTAGAAGATAGTGCAGGGAAAACACTTGGAGAAATTCGCCTGGGAGAATATTTTATGAGGAAGACCCCCCAGGCAATTGAAGCAACACAAAAAATACATTTCTGGGATCTGATCAAACTAAGAAGCATTTGAAAGCCAAGAGCACAGTAAGTAAAGCAAACAGACAACCTTCAGAATGGGAGAAGATTTTTGCAGGTTATCCTTCTGACAAATGTCTGATAGACTAGAATCTATGGAGAACTCAAGTTAATCAATAAATCATAACTTTGTACATTGATGCATTTATGGGATTCAGGGTACTGCTTCAATATACAATGTGAAATGCTTACATTGAACTAAGTAACACATCCATCACAATTACACTCATTTCTTAATAGTTTTGAAATGTACCATTGCATTATGCATCATGCAAAACTAATCACCTAATAAATAACCCCACTTCTATGTGGGCAAGACACTTGAATAGAAACTTCTCTGATGAAGACAGGCACATGGCCTACAAACATATGAAAAAATGCTCATCATCCTTAATCATCAGAGAAATGCAAATCAAAAACACTTTGAGATATCATCTAACTCCGGTTAGATTAGCCCACATCACGAAATCCCAAAACTACAGATGTTGGCATGGATGTGGAGAGAAAGGAACACTTCTACACTGCTGGTGGGAATGCAAGCTAATGCGACCTTTTTGGAAAGAAGTTTGGAAAACACTCAAGGAACTAAAAGCAGACCTTCTGTTCGATCCTGCAATTCCTCTACTAGGTATATACCCAGATGATCAAAAATTGTTTTACAACAAAGACATTTGCACCAGAATGTTTATTGCAGCCCTATTCACAATACCCAAGATGTGGAAACAGCCCAAGTGCCCATTGACCCACGAATGGATTAACAAATTGTGGTATATTTACATCATGGAATACTATGCAGCCATAAAAAGATGGAGACTTCACATCTTTTGTCTACCTGGATGGAGCTGGGCAAATTCTTCTTAGTAAAGTATCTCTAGAATGGGGAAAAAAAGTATCCAATGTACTCAATACTACCATGAAATCAATATATAATCACCTACACACTCATACGAATGGCAAAATAGAAGGATAGTCCAGCAAATAGAAGGGCAGAAGAGAGAGTCGGGAGCGGAGGGGGGTATGGGTGGAGGTAGGGTATTTGGGGGGACCTCACCTAATGTGCATGATGCAATGGTACATTTCAAAACTATTAAGAAATGAGTATAATTGTGATTGATGTGCTACTTAGTTCAATGTAAGCATTTCACATTGTATATTGAAGCAGTACCCTGAATCCCATAA